>JAUTXX010433541.1:0-23148 GCA_032273605.1 Panulirus laevicauda
AGAGACTGAGTGTGAACCAATGTGGCCTTTATTGTCTTTTCCTAGCACTACCTCCTTTGCGCATGCAGGGTGTGTGCGTGTGTGTGTGTGTGTGTGCTGTTTTCCATGCACTACCTTTGCACTACCTTGCTAACGCGGGAGATAGCAACTAAGTGTAATAAAAAATGCATATATCAAATGACAGCTAGAGACTGAGTGTGAACAAGTGTGGCCTTTTTTGTATTTTCCTAGTGCTACCTTGCCGGGTGGTGTGTGTGTGTGTGCCATTTCATGTGTGACAGGGTGGCGACGGGAATGGATAAAGGCGGCAAGTATGAATATGTACATGTGTATATATGTATGTGTCTATGTATGTATATGTATGCATACATTGAAATGTACAGGTATGTATATGAGCATGTGTGGGCGTTTATTTATATACATGTGTACATGGGTGGGTTGGGCCATTCTTTCGTCTGTTTCCTTGCACTACCTCACTGACGCACAAGACGGCGATTAAGTATAATAAAAAATATAAAAATATGAAAAGCACAATCATAGCATCCATCTACTCCTTTATCATAAAATCCTTATCAATACATCTTACAATGTCAACTATCATAACTGTCGGGGACAGTACTTTGGGACCTGATACACAGATTTCTTTTGGGTAGCAGATTATGCCTGTAATGAATCCTGTCAATAACTACAGTTTCAAACATTATGGTACATGGTAAACTTGCATTTATTATGCTTTCTTCTAACAAAATACTGAGATTACTTACCTAAAATAATTCTCTTAATAGCAACCCCTTGCTGAACTTCCTGGTTTATGAGCTCATTAAGCTCCTCAGCCATGGGTTCAATAGTAGTCAAGTCTTCTTCAGCAGTCAGAGAAATACTGTGTCTGTTAGTGAAACAAGAGCAATTAATGATATCAATTATCAATGCATGTGTAATCTTTCCTGTCCTTGAAGTTGGTTCAACAATTATATCTTGATATCTTTTATGCTGATTCACCTAATGAATGAATATACTTATGTTCTTAAACATTGGTATCCCTTTTCCAGGGCTCCAGCAGCCTCCAAGGATGTGCTATACTCAGGAGCAGGGACAGAAGGACCTCCCATTACGTTTTGCAAGCCAAAGGATTTACATTTTTTCATAAGCAACAATCTTGCAATTACATTACAGCAGCAATACAACAGAGGCACTTCAGTGGTTGTCAAGCTGCAATCCTCTGACCCAGGTAGCTGTCTTGTCTTTCTGCCTCACCGACATGATGACTGTTGGCATTCTGTCCAAAACATATAATCTCTCATTGTCACACATAACACCTGACAATATTTAACTCACACAACTCATTCGTCTTACCTCTAGCTTTTCCTGCAGTGATTGCTATGAATTATCCATCTATATCTCTGATGCCATTCCATCTGGGAACTTCCTCAAAACAGTCTCTGTAACTGGTGAACTCCAGTGCTGCTTCCTACCCTAGTGCTTCACCACTAACAGGCCACTGGCAGATGGAAACTATAATGCAGCATTTCAGAGGCTGATGCCTAATGTTCCTACTGACTACTTCATTGTGCCCTATCTCTGCCTTCTGAAAATATGGTAAGAGAAACAGAAGTAGAAGAGAAGAATATTAGACAGGAGCACAAGGTAGAAGTATTAAGTTGGAACATTAGACTGGAACATAAGCTAAACTCATTAGATAGAAGCAGTCTGTAGAAGCAGGAGGAAGGAGCCTTTGAAAACACTGTGCTAGAGTTGCCCCCTCAGCTAGTGGTAGTGGCATGTTAAGGGTGAGGCACTAAAGGCTAAAAAGCAGTATGGGAGTTCATCAGTTATGGGGACTATTCTGCTGTAGCCATCCTCTTGAAGGAGTTCCTAAAGGGAACACGGATCAGACAGATAGAAAGATAGACAGACAATGCATGTTTCACTCTAAACTAAGCCTCATCTGTCTGGTGATCCACCCTGCTAAAAGCAAGTATAAAAAGCTGCAAACCTCACTAAATAAGGACACTCAGAACATTCACAGACTGCCAAGCTACTACAAACACTAATCATACAAAAATTAAACAAATGTCCTACAATGGTGTCCAGAAAGCAGATGAGAAAGTGAAACTCATATAGGCTTGGGGAACGTGGTTTTAGTTTGGGGTATAACTAGTAGGGTGGTGCTTATGATTGGGCTGGGAGGGCAGATGTTTAATGCTCATCAGGTCATTTTGGTGTGTACTTGGTTTCCTTTAAAAATCACAAAATATGAGAATGGCTTAGTAGTAATGCTGAAAACATTATGATGTATCTTGATCATCACTTGGATATAAAAAACTCTAACCTGTTAAACCAGACATGCTGTAGTTGACCATACGATGGGGTATAAGGCCTACGTGGAGCAGTTGGATACAGGATGCGAATATGTGGAAATGACATATTTTTCCCTAACACCATCTTTATCCCTTCCTTTGCCATAGGACCTGTGCCACCTGTCAAGCAGGAACTGAATGTGAACAAATCTAGCATTCTTTTGTAACAAGTAAAAAAAAAAAAAAATCATGGTAAATCATATTCTAACTTAGGTTTAAAATAATCAAGTATCTCAGTTAATTTTTAAACAAAAATATCTCAACAATGTAGCTTTTATCACTCAATTCAAAGAATGGTTGATCATGTTTTGCTCTTCCTTGAGATTTTTGTTACCAGTCATCTCTGTGCCTTCTGGAGTCTTTGAACCAGCACATCCTAGATGAAGATCAGTTTGTTCAATAATAGTGAAGTATCTACCAACAACTTGCACTGTATAAAGTCAAACCTTTATACTTTAAATTTCAATTGAACAGAAACTAAATGAGTTTAAGGGTTCGGTATAAAACTCAAGAATTCATTACTTCAGTCAATAATTCAGACTATACTTAATACACAGTTCTGTCACAGGAAAATCAAGAGGGCATTCTAGTAAATACTTGTGTTGCCTGCACTGCAGCATAATTTTTTGTTGGAGAAAACAGAAAGGATATAAACAATCGCTTGAAAAATATCAGAAATGTTTGTTTTAAGAGCCCTGACCAAGATATGGAATTTCCTTCCAAGTATGAGGCAGATTAAAAGTGCCAAGTTAAGCATTTTCAATGGAGGACCTAACTTGAACAAAATCCAAATTAGAGTTATGGACCTTACAACAATGAGGTGGGGAGGAAGGGTGGTGGCGGAAGCAGCCACTTGGGTAGTCTCCCATTTGTTCACATTTCCTGGGAGTTGGCACAATGTTCAATCATGGGTGTGTCTAATATATTTTGACAAGAATACCAGTTAGGTTCCAGTTTATGGGCATCACAGAAATAGGGTAGAAATGTATGTCAGTAAACTCCATGTTCTTAGTAATGTTCTGCATTAGTATTCTAGACCAGGGAAGCACGATATAAAGAATTACTTTTTATCCATGGAAACATAATGATAACAAGGAATTTTATGAACTGGAAAAGCTTAAGACAGTTTGTTAAACACTTCTATACAACAGTGCCAATAAAAACCTCACCTACTTACCCTTAGCAATCAAATTTACCTTATTATAAATGTCATTAAAAATATTCATATTATGATGTCTCTGCATTCACTTGTTGAGAGGTTTGCTCTCTCCTATGTCTTACTTCAACTACATGCAACTTATATGGTAAAGGGAGGTTAGCATCAATGCCTGTTATACTTCATCTATAACACTGATACTATGGTATATCTCAGCTCTACATAAAGATGGGAGGTTTTCAGAGGTTCTGTTGTTTTAATGTTTCACTTTTACCTACATTTTCGCTGATTATCATATTCCCTCCTTTCCTCATACAATCACTATTATTCATTTGGGGTAAAAATGAGGTTTTAAATCATGCTTCTTTGGTCTAAATCACTTTTATTAGATATATGGAGTTTAATAATATGCATTTCATCCAAACTTAAGTTACCACTTTGATGCCCCTAACCTGGAGCTTTATTGAAGGAAAATCAATTTAAATCTACAACGTTGGGAAGGTTAGGTAAGATTTTCAATGCCTCAGCTGAATACTTGTAAACTTCAGGGAGGTTAACATCTCAACTTCATTTCACTGCGTGCTAAAACTGGCAATAACAAAGTTTTTCTTTCCTAAATGACTTTATAAACCTCTTTCAGGTACAAATCCATTTGAATATTACCTCAGCTTCTATGAATACACAGTAAATCCATCAGAGCAATGGTTGACCTCGTATCAGTCTGGTTGTAATGTCAGTATGCTGAATCACTGTTGCTGTACATACTTCACAACACATGAAAGGTTTGCACTTGGACCAGTCAATACCCACTTAAGTAAAAAGTCACTTTTGCACTGCAGTTCCAAACTTTATTTTCTGATGAGATCGAAGTTCAATATCATTACCTGCTGAAAAAGTATGATTTCACCGTAACAGGAAATTCTCTAGAATACTGACTGAACCTACATTAATTTGCCACTTTGTATTACCTGATCCATGCATGAATATAATGGAAGCAGTGTGACGAGGCCTGGACTGTGCTACCATGCTGACATGAAGCAATTTGCTTGACATTTTCAAAAACTCCGGGCTGCCTCTTAACTTGTCGACAAGAAAGTTGCCTTCCGTTGTTGTTGAGCAATTTGCTCTAGCTTAATTAGTTGACATTACCGTACAGCACTTGTCTTTCCTTGATGTTCAATGACTTGCTTTATTTCAATATAAAGAGATGCCCTCGGCCGTGGGGAATGTCTATGTTGCTTGGTGGTCAGTGCCCGGCGTATGTGTGCTGTGCGCCGCCGCCGTTGCAGACAGTGTTTGCACATTTATGATAAGCCCAACGTTCGAACGCTTTACGCTGCTCAAAAAAAATATATATACATTTATATACACTTTTCTAGAATACCTTATAAAGACTGCACTTAAAAGATAATCATACCTGTACTACTAAAAGTTCCAATGAAAGTTAACAGGATGATATAATATGAGAGACAAATCAAATGTGGTTGAAGCATTCCGAAGCCAGACGTACATTTGAAAGAAACTGTTTATATTCACCTCCAGTATTGTTACCTTAACACATAATAGCAATTCCTATCATTAACCTCCATGAAATCATGATAGACCCTAAAATATCGATTCTTTTATTTCATATGACATCCATATAAATACGATATACATATCTTAACAAAAAATTACAATGGGAAAACTCGAATCTTCGTCATTGGGATCCCTGGCATCGCCTGAATGCAGTGGTGCCATGTCTCTCCATTTTCTGTCGGCTTTCAAGTTCACATATGCTGCACTGACCAACCTTAGCTTCTTTTACAAGTGATACCGAGGAATCTTACGGATGACAAGATACCTCCTGTAGCGCAACAGCTTTCTTTGAAAGAAAGCAATTAGCTACTTAGTTTCACAATAATCGCTGGAAAACATCCTCTCAACAAATGCAGAGTGAGAGCCAAAAGGCTGCATATAAATTTTCAGACAGAATTTGGTATGATTGCTGACCCTTTTTATTTTCAGTAGTTCAAACCAGAGAGTTGTTGCTCGAATTAGTTACATAAAACTTCACCACATACTACTGTTCCAACAAGTATCCAACCAGAAAGCGAAAATCAGTACATCGCTCGTGAAAGTGAATGTACATGGTCATGACTGACTTATTCATGGTGTATGTGAAAATGTATAAACCACACCAACAATGTAATTTCTTTGACCTTTTTATCACATTCAATAGAACATTTATTAATAGTAAGAAATGCTTCGCAGATTCCAAGAAAAAATGCCAAGGAGTGGTAACACTATATCACCCGAAGGTAACGTTAGTTTTTTTTTTGGTTGGTTTGGCTTTAGGCTTATCAACTGCCAAGGTCATGAAGACTTTAAATGTCAGGCTTCATCTACATACCGAAAAATCTTAACCCTCTAAAATATTATGGATAATTCTAAGACCACAATGCACCCTGGGCAAATATAGCTCAACACAAGATGAGATTAACCTAATGTCAGTATTCCCTAGGGGAAACTTCATACCTATCAGAAGGTTGTGATGTGACCTGCCAGGTACAAATTCTCTTAAAACTTGAACTGCTTGTTAAACTTGTAGCCCCAGCCATGGGATGCGAGCCAACGCAAGACCTTGCACATATCAAGCAAAGGCGAGATAGAATCGTGTTCTGTCATCTTGATTGGGTGCAGTGTTTTGCAACTTGGTGGTTGAGTGTATTATTTTTATGGCCAGCCAAAAGATCATACAATTCAGCTTATGAAAGGAAACTGTACACTGATTAATGGCAGCAGAACCTTGCTGGGTAAAACATCAACTGATACCCAAAGCACCAACAGGATTAAAGAGACATGGTGACAACACTTACAATTAACAAAAAGTCATCTTCACTTGAAACTAGTCATCTACCTCCCTTCCTTCTCACACATATGCTTTACTCACCTGGAAAAAAAAAAAAAAAAAAAAAAATTAAATAGCTTCCCTTCCACACTTTATATTTGCTAACCCCTTCTAAGAGTCATCTTTACTCTATACAAGTCTCTTTCTCTCACAAATTCCTAAGAGTAAACACCTGGCCTACACATCCTCTACCATTCTTAGGCCATACTGTTCCTCCCAAGGATGAAGACCATCTGTTCATGGCACTAACCTTTCAATCACCATTTTCCCTGTTGAAGTGGCAAAGCATGTCAGAGAATACCGACAGAATGGATATGGTGTTTCCCAAAAATCAGTATGAATCTTTGCCTTGAAAATAGCTAGGAAATTAGACCACAGATTTTAAGGCTAGTTATGGTTGGTGCACAAGATTTATGAAAAGAAATAATTATTTTGTACCGAGACGGAGAATGAAAAATCACATCATCTTCCACAAAAACTTGATGACAAGGTTACTGAATTTCATAGGTTCATAATCAAACACCATTAGAACACATATAGACTTTCATATATTGGTGACATGGAAGAAACACTCATGCATTTTGATATGCCAGTCAGTCAAACTGTGAATAAAGTTGGTGAAAAAGTGTTAGTCAAAACTACTGGACATGAAAAATCAAGATTCACATTTGTGCTATCATGTATTGCTGAGGGCACAAAGCTGCATATGGTAATTTAAAAAAAATCCAAAGCAAAAGTTTCCAAAAGGTATAATCATCCATGTGCACGAGAAAGGATAAATAAAGAGGCATACAAATATAGCAGAAAAAAGTCTGGAACTTTCAACCAGGGGTACTGCACAAAGAAAAAAGTCTTCTTGAGTGGGATGTTTCAGACTCATCTTGTTGACAATGTTACTGATGGAATTAGGAAGGAAAACACTGATATAGCTGTGATTCCTGGTGGATTAACAAGTCATGTCCAACCACTCGATGTTTCTGTAAACAAACCATTCAAAGATGCGATGAGAGTGAAATGAGAGTGAAGTGGAACAACTGGATGATGGAAGGAGATAAAGCATACATAAAGGGAGGCAAGATCCAAGGTTCATCACTAGCAACTTTGTATCAATGGACAGTAGATGCCTGGGATACAATCAGACCAGAAATTGTGGTGAAATCTTTTAAGAAATGTGGGCTTTCAAATGCTCTCGATGGAGCAGATGACTTTTGGGATTATGAGGTTAATGACAGCGTGATTGAGGATGATGATCTTATGACTGATGGTGGGGTTGATCCATATAACAAGGCTGTTCAAGGAGATGACTGGAATGAGCTGTTTGGTGCTAAAGACAATGACAAGGAAAATTATTTTGATGGATTTTAATGAAAGTATTCAGAAATATGGTACTGTAGTTTTCTTTTGTTTCAAATTCAACAAAAATTCACATTTCAAATATAATTAAAAAAATTTGATGTATCTATAAATAAACTTTTAAAATGATTACTCTATGTTTTACATCATACTCTGCTACCATAACATAACTTACCATGCATTTGGCTACTTTGGGCTTCCTATGATGGTACAGATCTGCCCTGGCAACTGTGCCAACACTCAACAGCTGTTGGTATGTTAAGTATTATTATAAACAATAAGAGATTGAGGTTATTATATGAAGTGTGAAATATCAAAAAGATTTTTATTACCAGTAATTTTTGTCGAACTTTTGGTACAATGATACCATATATATGATAAGATGGCCTGAGCTAATAACTTTGACACAGACTACTGAAAGCATGAAAATATTACCTATGTACCAGGTTGACCCCCAATTTTTTGCCTAAAAATGTGCTCTTAAAAACACAAATTATACAAGAGTATATTCTACCATTTCTCAGGTATGCTTATTCCATACTTGGAATGAGAGGCCTGACAATACAGTCAATAGTACTATCACCTTCTTTCATGAGCAACTCAACTGCAATCCCATCCACATCTGTCACTTTGCCACACTTCAACTTATGCAGGTCTTTCATTATCACCTTTCTTTGCACCAGACCATTCAGAGAGAGAGAAGCCAATCAAGGAATTTTCTCCTATGGCTCAGCCATTTGTTTCCAACATTACTAAGTAAGGTAACAGTTAATGAATATGAAAAAAAGAGATATAGATAAAGACTGGAAAAGAAAAGGAAGAGAAGACAACCAAATAGAAATCTGAAAATCAAAAGGTACGTTATGCGAAGTGCTGACAATAACAGTTCCTCATTGAGTTCCCCTGCCTCTCCTTAAAACCCAAAAATGGTAATATGCAATAAAAAATTTGACACTGCCTGATGTCCTGCTGCAAGTTAAAAATAAGGAAAATAAAAACACACACTCATTAATCTGCAAGCAATTCAAATGCCATAAAATCTCTTTGCAGAATACATATTTAAGATATAAATCTGAACTTTTCATCACTCAAAAGACTCAAATTTATGCAACTATGTGCCGCCAAATTTATCAATTTTGTCATTGCTACAAGGGGTACTTAAGGTGTAAATATGAGTTTCTATAATGTATAGCTCCTGAGGTACTGCATTAAAAAGAAAGTGTAGACACACAGTATGAAATACATTGAAGATTTACATAAAACTGCAGCCAGCCAGTACATGAGAGAAACAGGAGAGCAAGGAATGAGTACTGTATGGGAAGCAGAGATTTTAATTTGGAGGACACTACTGCACCAGCATTACCAATGTGGAAGAAGTCTTGGAAACTATGAAAATTATTAAAAATAATTCAATCATGGTGTTCAGCCAATTTGGCCCATATAAGGTTCATGGTCTTGAAGTTTCCCATATAAAAGTCTTGAACATCAACAGTTACCAGTTTTACATAATCAAGAAAGCATTTACCAATTAATGGTCTATGTAAGTGGTCTATGTAAGTTAATACAGGAAGCAACTATGATAAGCTAAGTAGGGTAGGTCAGTTATGTCTAATCATACAGATAAAAAGAAGAATGAAAAACAACTTCGGATTAAATGTATTTCCAATAAAAGTACACCAGAAATCTGATAATCATTCTATATACACACAATTATATCTGCATCAAAATGCTTAAGATACCAGGTAGATCTAAAGAAATGAAACCTTGCTTCATGGCATAACTGAAAGTACTGTCAACATCACCTACAAAATAAATAAATTTTATATAAAAATCTGATCATGATACTGTGTTCTTTTAATATGTGGGTGTGACTGAGGTACATCTCAAACCTTAAAAATGAAACAGTACTGAATAGCATAAATGATATTACTGTACTAACATTTTATAAGAAAAATTCAATATTTTCCTATATTATTCTAATAAGGGGGCGACCCTGGGGAAGTATCCATTAACTTACAGGCGTGACTGAGGTATAAGCCCAAGTGTCCAAAGATGAGATGCAGCTGCACATTCAGCATCCAAGTACCTCAACACCATCTTATCTGTGGAAAAGATTTCACCTTAAAAATGTCTGGCATAAAATACTTCTTTCTGTTCTCAAATGAATTATAAATGCGAGATCCTTTCAATCATGGCCATAGATAACTTCAACAGACCATTTCCACCATGTCTTAGTCTGAATTTTAAGTAACATGTATAACAAATACCAGCTTGTCCATTTACAGTTGTAATTCAAAATCTTAAACAAAACTAATACTTTGAACTTTCCAAAGGAGATCCCAGTTTACTTTGACTGTAGATGGATTCCTCAACTTGCTGAGAACTTTTTCTTGTAAGAAAAAACTGCAAAATATGTTGACTGCAAGACACATGTAACCTGATAAATCAGATATTCATGCACTGATGAGGCAGAAATTTATTAAAAGTGGAGGCATTGTTTCCAGCACCTGCCTGATTTTGACAACACAGCATCAGAATAGTGAGCACTGGTGTATTGCATCTTAAGGGTAAACAGCGAATATGGTTCCTCTAAATCAATGTTTACCTCCTGAAGATGTGAAAGCCTTCAAGATCTTGAAAATGGCTGGGGTGGGAACTGCCATATTAATGTGTGGAAAAGCTGCTTTACTCGCTGTATCACGTGTGTTGCATACAATAACACCTATCACCTGTAACCCTGAAAATATGATAGGTGACTTTAAAAAAGATCATATACATGAAGCTAAGAAATACTGAATGAAACAAAACACTACACTAAAACACAGTGAGTTTCAGGTGATATACAGTCATCTGATTAGTGCATTACTGTACATTAAAATATAGAGGTGAAATGCACTTAAAAAAGAGAGGGGTCTTGGAAAGAGAAGGTGAATGTCTATAACAGAGAAAGTTGAAGATATGGGATCCCACTAAGTGCACAAATGGGATCCCACTAAGTGCACAACTCCCAATACTGTACAAACAGGTAATCAAACACACACATAAACTTAGGTTGGCAAGCAGACAGATAGGCTCCAGGAATTTCCACAATTTCAAAAAGGCTATGAAATGCAACAGCATGACAAAAAGCTGATTTACTGGTAAACAGAGAGAGAAATACACAAATGGGACACAGGAATATTCTAAAAGCAAATATTCAGGGGAGCTGTAGTAAATTACCAAATAATTAATATTAGGGCAGGACATATTAGGTGAAGCTGTAACCAATGCTGAATGATTGACACTTGGCAGATAGGACATCCACAATTCTAATCAGATCAAACAATTGAGAAAAAACATGTCTATTTATCTATCTACATCTGACACCAATTCCCTATGAGAACTCCCTAATGGGGGTGGCCATGGCAACAGAATTTCCATAACCAGTGAACATGCAAAGGTGTTATAATAATTCTAGTGTACAGTGAAACATGGTGAAGAGAGCAGTATTAAGATGCAAAATAGAGCTGCTTATCCCAAATGGCAAATGCTTTGACTTTCACCTTTTGCCGCAAGGCTAGGGAGATCTTCCCTTGAAATTCTGAGCTACAAGGAATTTATATCATTATCCCTCATCATATGTTAGGGAAGTAAACAGTCTAGTAACAAATATTAAAATCACATTTCATGAAAGAGATAAGAAATGGCTGAAACTATTTACATGTTAAGCCACAACTGAATCATGCTTCTCAAGTTGGGTCACAACACCTTAAGCAGCCAAAGATTTACGTTAGGAGTCCTAAGATGGGCAACTAAAATAGTGCCTGAATTAAGAGAGAAGAGGTCAGTAAGAGGCTATAAGCTACAAATTTGATCATCATGAAAGAAGAGATATGAGTTAAATGATAAAAGCCTCCAAGTTTTTATATCAGAAAGATGAGGGTGACAGTGAACAGCTTCTTGAGATTCAATAGAAGAGGTCATAACAACAAGCTAAGCTACTACAAAGGATGAAAAAGTACTGTTTTAGTGTAAGGATGGAGGATGGTTGGAACTGACTAAGTAATGAAAGTGTAACAGCCAGCAGTGTACAAAATGTTTAAAATGCTACTTGATATCACACAAAGTTCAAGAGATGGGGCTCCATGAAAACGGAACTCTCCTGTACTGTAAATATAGGTAACTTAAGAGGATTAGCTTACCATACTGAGGATGAAATGACACAATAGGTCCACCACTAGTGCCAGCATAAACTGCACAAGTTGTCTGCATTATCATTGGTACCATACCACTATCATCATTGCTTACAAGGACATGACCATCCATGCACTCCACATCCAGAAATGCATTATCAGTCTTTCTATAAAGAGCACTGGTAGGTAAACCTTGATAACCATTGCTTAGTTTGATGCTTGCGCCACAAGTCAAATTTTTTTCATCATGGCTCCATATGTCATCATGAACTCTCTTCACCACCACATTGGAGCTATGTTTATCCATATCCTTTGCAGGAATTTGACTGACTCTACTAAGGCCTTGGTGTGAGGGCCAATGAAGGGTGTGAACAGGGAAGCTGATCAATTTTGATACAACACCTTGAGACACCGTTGGAGTAGGCAAACACTTATGAGGAAAAATCCCATATCCTGCTACAATAACTGGAGAACCTGAAAATAATTTTCAATTAGTTTTGAATATTAACTAACTGAATAATCATTATGGTAAAATTAGATTGGTTAAGTACTAATTCCACATATCATATAAAAATGACATACACTTTAATGTCTTAAATCTGGAAACCATGCAGCTCAGCAGCTACTGGTTATCAAAATTATCCTGCATTTGGGTTTCTATTATGCAACCTACAAGCAGACTAAATGAATAATAAAACATAGTTACCTTAACTCTGTAAGTTAAAACAAGTTTTAAACATTATTACAGTAATCATTTACTGAACTTTGCTGAAGTTCTTGATTGCTTCTGATCCCAAAATGTACATGCAGACTTAGATAGAAAAGGTGATTACTTAGTTGAAGTGCTAAGGATGGCATATGGCCTAATTAAGATTAAAGTTAAGTAGAAATAAGTGTAATTCTGCTGCAAAGAGGATGATGCCTTAGGAGAAGCAAAAGAGTAAGGCTGCACTTCATCCATCACTGGTGTAAATGTGGTTAGAAAACTATCAACTCATTTCAAGCTTAGGAGCATCAGGCACTACTAATATATCCCTCATCTCAGCTAAATAAAAACTATGAATAATATTGTATACGTCTTGTTTATAGGGTATCTCCCTTTAGATCTGGACAACTTCATTTTATTCTTATGACCCTGAAATATAGTGTCATGATTTTTATTGTATAAGCTAATATGAGCCACAAAGTGTATAAAGGAATGTATGGAGAGATCACAGTCTTAAATTTAAGGTCAAAGATAGGTGTGTTAGATGAATAAAAGTTCCAGAGATGCTGTATGGATTCAAGGAGTGGGCCTTACATAAAAACGTAAAAATATTGGGTGGATGTGTTAGAAATGAAATGTTTGAGAACATGTGTGAGGAGGGTTAATTGAATATGAAACAGTAGGGCATGAGAGAGGAGTGATCAACTGTTAAGAGTATGAATGGATGAGCTGAGGAGGGTATTTCAAAACACACGTTGGATACTATGGAAAGGAAAAGAGAGAGGAAAAGAAGATAAAGAGGGAATACATGTCAATGTGGAAGGAACACAGAAAAAAGGGAACCAAGGAAAAGAAAGGAGTAAACAATGTTTTGAGTGTAAGAGGCCTGAACATGCATGAGGAAGTGAGGTTTTCAGGGACAGACAGACAGACTTAACTGAAGCAATGTGGCATACTGGGGATGACATGCTGTCGATAGGTTGAACCAGGAAATATAAACTGGTCAAGGTAAACCACCGAAAGGACTGGGATCTGGCTGTGGATAGGGGGGCCTGGCTTCAGTGTATTATACATAAGAATTAAAGAGGGGTTGTAAATGAATGAGAATATTTCTTTGTCAGTTCCTGGCACTACCTCACTAACACAGGAAGCGGCAAGCATTTATGAAAAAAAAAAAGTGACAAAAAATGAGAATAAGTCTGGTGATACATTTAATTTGAATTTTTACCCTTATGACTAGGATCACCCTACTGACATATATCCAGAGCTAACTTCTATTCAAAAAAGCACTACATGTCCATTTATTCCTCAACATTCATCTGGTACTCCTACCTCATTTTCTGTTCATTCAATCTCTCCACTGCTACTATCACCTCAATCTTTAACTCCCTTGATTTAAGTACCCACCTTGTCCTATTCCTTACCTATGCTATTACCAAATAATGATCCAAATTCTATCACATTTCCTTAGAAACTCTGCATCTAACACACCTCCTGACCTACTGATTCGCTTAAAGTACCATGTTAATAATACTGAGAACAAGGTAACTTAAAATAAAGACAAAGAAGAAAGACCCTGCCTTTTGGAGGTAACTGAGAGGCCAATGGTAGTGCAAGAGGAAGAGGTCCGGCAGTTAAAACAACTGCCAAATCCCAGGTACATGAGCCATGCCCATTTTTGCTACTTTGGAGGTTTAAAGTCCTTGGCTGAGTTTGATGTATTACTTGTCCTGTTAAGCTTTCACCATCTGATAAAACTATCTGCACATTCTGGAAATGAAATATAACAATATATCTATGTTTTCACAGTAATTCCAATCTTCAAATATATAAATGAATGCATAAAACTACATAAGAATGAATAAGAATTAAGAGTACGTAAAAATATACAATAATCTGAAGTGAGAGGTAGGTAGTTGTTGGTAGTAGGTGGTATATGGTTGAAAGCCATCGACCTTGGATGTATATAACCAGTGCTACCTGCCTGGGTGGAAGAAATTACATGAAAACTGCATCTAATTTGCTAATTAAATAATCCTTGGGTAATGTATGACTTTGGTAACAGAAGGCATGTAGAAAAGTGCAATACTATTTCCAAAGAAATAACACCTCCACCATACTACCTGCAGGTGCTAATCCACTCGGTCTTTACGTTTGTTTGTACTGTGAAAAGTGAAATCTTAAAAATATACTCAAATCATTCAACATCAATGCTGTGCCTGTACTATATAGTAAGAATGTGTAAGAAACTAGAATAGAGGACTCAGATTAAAGAGTAATATCCTCTACACTTGCCAGCCATCTCCCTTGTACCGAGTGTTAGTGTGAAAGATGTAATATTTCTGAACGTGTTTGTGTTATTTGCCACACTGTGCTCATTAATGAAAGAAAAGTACAGTATGAAAACAAGCTCATCAGAAAAAATGCCATCTCCATGTCTCCTTTTCTAATCGGAAGTTGTCAAATACGTTACTGAAATTCCCTTCAGCCCACTCACTTAGCACTGAATCAGGTCTACATAAAGGTAATAATATAGCTTTGCGTATTTACAGTTACTTCTGAATGCTGACCCACCATTTCATGCAGGATTCTCTCTCTCACAATATAAAAGAATTTCTAGACCATGCCTGCCATTTAACCCTTTTAGTGCTTTTGTCCTCAATTAGGGTAACAAGGATTCTTGCCACAAGTTAAATTTTGCGTACACTATAGACTCTTTTTGCTGACCATTGATAACAAATCAAACCCTTTGTTTGATTTCTAAGAGAATGTCCTGTGAGCTGGATATATTTCTTGATCTCCAGGGGTCTGAAACCTTTCTCCTTGCCTTCTGGTTAGGTTAAAGGCCCTTCAACCACTAATTATCATCCATTCAACATAAGCTCACTGCAGCTCTGTTCTCTGTCAATTAAGAACCCCCATTTGGGAATGACTACTATATAATATTCATATCTTTGTGCTTTTATTAAACTTTTTTCTTACTGGATCGCCACTTCCTGCATTAAAGAGGTAGCACCAAGAACAGATGAAGAAAGGCCAGATCCACTCAAATCAATTCTCTGGCTGTCAACTGTACAATGCACATGTGAACAAATAAAGGAATGGATATACACTTCTTTCATAACCCACATGGAAGAGATATGGTTAATGGAGGAGAATAAAACTAGATGGTTACCACCAACAGATATGGTACCAGAAGGGAATGTCAGTACAATGAATAATAAGTAATAAATTGGTATTCTTATGGGGAGTAAACGTATGTAGAATGATACATGGATGACATGAATCAGAGCAGTGCTTGTTATTAGAATATATCCAATTCTTAGAGCATCATATAAATAACCATCACATTCTTGCAATACTCACTCCACTAGTAGCTGGATGAGTAACATGTGCACATGTAAGAATGATTCCTGGTGAAGTGCTAATCACGATGCCACTGCCCCATCCTCCCCCAGAACACACTGCCACAACACTACCATTTATGTAATAATCAATTCCTGTAAAGATAAAGTATTTTTCAGAAAAAGTGCACAAAATCAAATCAAATCTCTCATGAGATCGTTTTCATTTTATGCAACTCAATTTACTTTAACATGTGTCACAACATATCTTTAACTATGCTGGATCAAGGAGTTAACAAGAATGCATGAGTGCTCAGTAAATATGTTCCTAAACAAGCATAGAACTAACAAACAAAGGTGCTAAGGTAATGGTTAATCTTGGTGAAAGAAAAGGGCTGAGCTAGAAGGGTGCATAAAAATAAGAATGTACGGTAAGAAGATAGTTCTAAGTGGTGAAGATATGTGTTGAGGCAAAGATTACAGGTTATGAAAAAGTGTGATGAGATGGCAGGAGTAAGTAGTGAGGGAGGCATGCAGTGGCAAAGTATACATGTGACTGGAAATATGTGTGAATAAATATATTAAGCCAGTCTATGTAGGTACTAAGACAGTGGATGAAGCTGGTGTAAAAGGTATGTGAGGCAGCAGCAAGAACAGCGAGGTGATTGGTATAGCTAACAGCAGGGCTAGTTTACTGCCTTTGAATGTATATTATCATAGTCTTTTCTTACCCAATATATTCTTATGGGCTTTATGCTAATATTAACTTTACATGTGAAACTATTGTTCTTTTCCTCATCCTTACAAGAAAAAAAATGGGAAGAACCAGTCATTCTTAAAGTGAATGAAAACTGCTTCAGCCAACTTCTGTTTAACATTTATATCTAACTTTCATACAGTGTTTTGAGATAAGCCACTCTGAACACTTTAAATGAACCATGGCATACATACTGAGTTAGCTGGAAAACATATAATAATAATTACCAAATAATTTGTGAAATTCCCATCTCAACAAGGAAGCTTCATTCACTTCTATTCCTGCACTTGTGTTTAACATCAATGTCTTTCTTACAATATTTTGAGACACATAACTGGTACTAACATAAGTGAAGTGAAACTATACAACAAGGATTACCTAACTGTCAGACATTCCAAAGAACAGATACCACTATTCAAACCTTACCTTGATTTAAATATCTTTCCTTCAAAGTAAATCCACTGTTTTTAATTATTTTCTGAATACCAACAGGAACATCTGCTTTATGTTCCTTTTCAGCTTTTAATTCAACATCAAGTTTGCTTGTGGAGCTTTCCATGTCCACTAATTTGTCTTGATTGTCTGACTGTTTTATCTCTCTATTTTCAGTATCAATGCCAATGTTCACAGAATCAAGAAGAACTTGTAAGATGGGTTTTGCTGATGCAAGAAGAGTGAGTCCAAGCCATTCACCATCTCGCCAGCAAAAGGGCGAAATAACCACTCCACACAAACACTTCCTAATAATGAAAGTATTAATAAATCAGTTGGTGTATAATTTTTCATATCAAATTTCTAAATTATTGTTATTTTAGTAAACTTAAAAATGTGGAGTACATAAAATCTAATTAATAATATGGGTATATAATAAAAATAAATTGGCTTGAAGAATGAATAAAAATATGAATGAAGTAAGATCAAAATGGATATTCTCAGAGGGAAACTGTACTTTAAGGAGTTAGAGAATTGTATGATGTGAAACATTTATGGTAGGTTTTAGATCGTTATCAAAATTTCATATGTAGCATATCAGGAAGTAAAATTCAAATGGAATCTAAAGCGTTAGCAGGTTATATGATGTGAAAAATTACATGATGTTTTTTAGTTATCATCAAAACTTTAAATGTATTGTAATAGGATGAAAATTCAGTTGGAAACAACTGAAAAGGCATGTATTCTACTGCATTTCAAAGCCAACACCTTGTTGCTCATCAAAACAATGTAGGGTAAAAAAAATCAATGTCAGTAAGATTATCAGTCAACTCTGTCAGTAACAAGTTACCCTGGTTTGAAATATATTAAATGGGTGAGAAAATTTCTTGTGTTTTTCTAGTCTTAATCTGTACAAGATTTTAAGATTGGCATGATAACAGTGAGGAAATCTTGAGTCTGATAGTGTGTGGCAAAGATCAAAAATTTTAATCTGTGGTGAAAAAAATGTACTGTAGTGCAATGAGTTCTAAACATCAAAAAGTCCTCAAATGTATCAAATTGTGTGAGAAATAGCAAGGAAAAACTATAGCTATATCAAAACCACATGAATGTCCTCATCTATTTCTTATCACTGAGGAGCAATCTTGTGAGAATTATCAAAAATCAACATCTAATTGATGGTGTTAGTTATCAGAAATAAAGCCTATGGTGTGTAAAGAAAGGTGAAGCTGGGTAAATTATTCAACCTCAATCAATTTTTCTAAAATTCTAAAAGCATATTTAGAAAATCTTATGAATAAACCTATAGTTTCAGACAAACATCTGATAGAGGTACACATAGATAAGCAATTATGATCCCCTGTTAAACCTGACAAAGATCTATAAACATCTAATCTCATAAAATCTAATTAAATCATAACATAATCCAGACAAGCTATGAACTTTTTTAACATTCACTAATACAATCAGCACAATCCTCGAACATTGATGGTGCCAGTCACAATAATAATGAAAATTTCCTTTGGGTGAAATAACTCAAGACTTACTAAAGATATTTTTTCTTTCTAATGGCTTGCATTAAATTCATTAAAGATATGATGTTAACAATCAATAGTTACTGCCTTCACAGTAAAGTAGTCATCAAATTTGCATTCCATCTTCATAACACCAGCAATGAAATGATTGGCATCAGCTTTGCAAGAGCTTAACTTGGAACATGCCTTCCTACATATTACAAAAAAGAAGACTAACTGTATAAAAGCTCATGAACAAAATATTCTCAATAAAATAGGTATCACTTAGAATTGTGGTAAAATATTTGTTAAATGTTGAAACACCTTGGACATACTTTTCCTCTAAGAATTATATAATTTAATGGTAGTGTATCATGCTAGGTGTTCTACAATTTGTTTGTATTTTGTTACCCATTCAAAAACCAGTATCCTATGAACATCATTTATCAATTTCATCAGATAAAAGAAATAACAGCTACCCTGAAATATCAGTATCAATCCAAATGACAGCAATGTGTTCTTAACAGCTTGAATATCTTACACTCACTTTCCTCCTATCATTGTAAAGACTGGAGCACCCTCAGATCCCATGACACATCTAGCATCTGTCAACAGGATATCACCAGGACTGTTACTAACATTGCTGATGATACCATGACTGAGTGAGTTAAGGAACACACTGGGAGACAGAGAACCAAAAGGGGAGCTCTCCACATACACACTAGTACCTGAGAATATATACAAAATTAAGCACTAAGAACTCACAAGGCATTGATAATTCCAAGGAATCATTTAAAAACAAATATAAACTGGGTGAAACAAATTACGTTCTTTACATCAGAATAATGAATCGATTTTGTCTAAATCTATATTTTGTCTCCTAGCTCCAAATGTGGTGGTTATCTATAGCTAGAGACATAATGCTCTACACAATCTTCACATAAACTTACAAATGCTGATATTCCACAATATCTCTATTTCTGTAGCTTACTTTCTCTCTAAAGGTACAATGATTGTCATTTCACTACATAAGACAACTCTAACTGTAATTATCATTTTACAAGAGGCTATCAAAATTCTTCTTTCCTTATGAAATTTCCTCTAATGCACTTATAAGGTTGTTTGGAACAAAAGAATATGAACTTGAAAAACTTTTATGTAAATAGGACTTGATTTCCTTTTAAGAAGAAAATGCAAGCACTGAACCAGATGGTTTGCTTTTCAGTGTTACAGCTAACTGATTCATAAAAAAAAAAAAAAATTGAATCTATGATCACCTTCCTAGATTTGGCCTTACCATACATATTGCAGTTCTTGCTGCTTCATAACACCACGATAACTTAAATCTTCAAAATGTTGTGGAGTGCAGAAATATTTGAATTCATTAAAAATAAATATAAAAGTATGGACTTACACTGTATTGTCATGGTAATGACTGTGTCGGTGTGCTCTCCTGAAGGGGTTAAATATCTATTAACGGGTGCCTTTAGACGGAGGCTTACAAACTTTGAGAAAAATCCATGCATCTAAAACGTACCTTTTTGACTGAAGCCTACCAGAGGAATCATTCTCTCAGTTACACTGATTACATCTTCATTTATAAGGGTAGCTTCGATGATCATATCACTGTCTCTATCATTATCAGGAAAAATTTTGAGGAGCACAAAAGTGGACAAAATGAGACTTTCAAGTTCAGGATCACTTTCTTTTTCCTCCAATTTCCATCCCTGAGAAGGAGGCATAATAGTAGCAATACTTTCTCTGATACCTGGCTGAATAATCAATCTCTCAATAATGGCTGGGAGGGAACAGTAGTTGGATGATGCCACTTTTGATGTGGAGGACGGTGCAATTATTTCACTGATGTTAGAAGACATACTTTTCAGTCTATCAGCAGGAATTAAAGAACTCAAGTCTTTTCGTTTGAACTGATCATAATGGTCTTCTAAAGACATTATATTATGAAGATATCCTTTGTTGTCCTTCCGTGAATCCACTGCACCTCGAGAATTACAAAACACATCATTAATTTCATCTTGCATTTGTTCAGAAGGTAAGATTATCTGAAAACTTGACTGAGTATCCTGAAGAACTGTGTTTAGTAGATCTGTTTTCTTTCTGTTCAGCACACAGCCTTCCAATTTAAGTTCCTGAAGGAGAAGCTCAGCTCTTTTATCCCTTAAGACATCAGTAATTATTGTGCCATGAGTCAGAACTATCCCTTTTCCCATATAAAACCCTGAGCAACTCAAACTTTCTGCAGAATTTTGCTCAGGCATAGAGCACTCCACTATGACACCAAAGCCATCCATGATAACATGAGTTATCTTCTTTTACAATTTCAGGGATACTTATCACTTGAATCAAGTCATTCTTCATAGAAGCAGAAGTCATACAAGTTAGCTCATTATCATCTAGCAACTGTCCTTTCTTAAGTACATAAAATCTAAGAACTTCATAATTTTCAAACTACTGCACACTTTAATAAACTGTTCCTGCACTGCAAAATCTTACAATAGAATCACAATTTCTTCTGCATTTCCCTTTCTTCTTCTTCTTCTAAATCTTTAAATAGCTCCTTCTCTTTTCGCTCATGTATCCTCCTAATGCACTCCTCTATTTCCTGAAATAGTAAAAAGAAAATCAAATATATTCCAAGGTTTTTTGTACTTGAGATATTTGATATTTCCAAGAAAACACCAAGGAAAGAATGCAAACTGTGTTATCATATCAAGCAAACATAAATAAAAATCAATGTTCTTATTACAGGAAAAAATAGTCATAAAAAAATCTTCCTTTCCAATATCACAAAAGAACACATTACCTATCAATCAAAATCCTTAAACCTCTTTATTTTCTCTCCATTTACCCATATTTCATAATCTCATCCCTTTGTTTTAAACAAGCACCACCTTGTTTTTTATTTTAAGGTAAATTTTCCTGTCATGCATTTTCTCCAAAACTCCCTTATCATGGGACTGTACAATGATAAAATACTAAAACTGCAGAGGAAAGAGTGCAGTATCTACTGATCTAGAAACAAACAAAATATCAGAGGTAACAAAAGTTATAATCACAAGAGTACACATGAAAACAATTCAAAACATATGGCCTGAGAAAATGATAACTAATAAAGGTAGTGAAGAAGTTTTACATGGAAAAGAGAATGAGTATGGAGTTTGTGGACTATACAGCAGGTTTACCACATTAGGCTCTAACATACATATATGTAATGCATGTGACAGTGGTGTTCATATAATAAGTCTGCTAGTGGTAACAATGCAAGCAGGATGTCACCTTCTACCATAGACAGTGGGAATAAAGAGTAGTGTCATCAAGGTCTTTCTTGCACCAAAAAAGAGCTCATTTGAGCATGCTCATGTGTAGAGTGCAGTCTCAAAGATACAGGGACCCCTTCAAAGAGTTCCTGGGGTTGCATATATAAAACTACTATCAATAATGATAATGATAATAAATAATCTAGAAATAATGTATTAAAGTTATGAACAGAGAACCCCAAGATTTTCATTCATTCAACCTTCAGAACAATCCATGCAACAAGTACCTGTTTGTGCATCTTATCTAACGGAGGGTATAACTCTCGGCGCATTCTAACAACCCAATCTTCAAAATATTTGGGCTGATTGAAGAAGTAAAAAAGTATGACAGGAAATGACACATACATGGCCATCTTCCCTATCTCCAACTTCCAACCACCCATCTTGATAACCTGTAATTACAAATAATCACATTACATACTTCTTTATCCCGAGCTAAATAAATGTGTGGTAAATTTGTAAATAATGAATGATTTTCATGAAAGCCACTTACCACAATAAGATAGAAATTAATGCAAAATAGGCACAAATCATGTTATGAATACTGTTAAATATTGACTGATTTGGGTAATGTTAAAGGTGACACCTGACTGCAGCCAGATACAAATGGGTTGAAAGAGAATGAAAGCCATGGAAAAGCAGAGGATTCAACAAAACAGTTGAATACATCAATAAATTTTGGAAGTGTGTGTAAGAAGTGAAAAAAATGAAAACTGAACGCAAAAGTAACATGGCTGATTCTGTGAATTATGAGAGGGCAGGTTCATGTTACAGTGACCTTGACTCTTCCCACTTTTCTGAAAAGCTATTTCCAGAGGCATATCTAACACTTCAAACTTCTTGGTGCAATTTTCTAAAGGAGCCTATCTGTATTAATCAGTTATAGAAATTTGGATGACCCAAACTATCCAAATCATAATACTCAAAATAACAATCATTAACACAACTAAAGACCTAGAGAAATTTTCACATTTCTTTAACAGCTATGCTCTTTATTGTGCTTACAAGTGACAAATTACTTCATGTAAATGATGGAGTTTTATCTTAATAAACAAAACTACTTTTGGTAACAAGTTTTTTTTTTTTTTTTTTTTGCTTTGTCGCTGTCTCCCACGTTAGCGAGGTAGCG
>JAUTXX010433542.1:0-12806 GCA_032273605.1 Panulirus laevicauda
GTCCTCTCACTAACCCCTGACTTTACTCCCAAGACATTCCCAAACCACTCTTCCCCTTTACCCTTGAGCTTCGTTTCGCTCAGAGCCAAAACATCCAGGTTCCTTTCCTCAAACATACTACCTATCCCTCGAAAGTAATGTGGACAAAAAATAAAAAAGCTAAGAATTCAAGGTCAATTCATTTCATATTTAATTCGCTATCCTGCTGAAAGACAGTCCTGTATTCAAAAAGTTTCGTTTATTTCAATCTAATAGGTAATTTTTGCAGACTTTACTTTCACATTAACTATAGGTAAATATATTGATTTTTGAATAATCCTCCTAACAAACTATATATGTATATATAAATAGTAAATAAATGCTGGCAAAAACAAAACCTGGCAGAGGTAACTACATAATAATAGTGTATATTGTTATGTAGGAAGTAATAAAAGTAGTTGAAAAACATAATGAAAGCATATGTCTTATTGCGACTAACACACGACACCTCTCCTCACTACCTACCAATGTTGGTGATGCACACTGAACCTGCCAACAACCCTCCTACAGCTAGACTAACTTTGCTCACACATGACACCTCTCCTCTACCTACTAATGCTGGTGGTGCACAACTGAACCTGCCAACTATCCTCCCACAGCTAGACTAGACTAAAATGTGTTCAGCATAATTTTTTATGAGTTTATTAATTCTAAAGTGTATGTATGCATGTAACTTTGTAACAAAAGAAAGAGGGAGGATATCTTACCGAGTTGATTGTTCTCTTTATCAGCTGATATTGTAACGAGGGTGTTCTATATCGCTTATGTTGTACATTACTCACCATGTTTATACTCGCACCCTTACCTATGTATGTATGTTACATATACCCACCCCTGCTGTAGACTGACTGCCATGGCTGGATTCAAACATATGTGGGCTCAATCCCATGAATGCAACACAGTCTGCAGCAATAACCACTACACCAATGACGTCCATAAAACACAGTGAATCTACTAGGTGGCACTGTAATATCTAACCTATCCTAGATGCCTAATATTACATAAATAGCTAACTTTAGAAAACTGGGAGTCCTGTTTATGTGCCATAAGTTCTCTTCTATACAGCTGCTCTGTTTATAAAAAGAATTGTTCTGTTCTTTTGTGGAATACTCCTCTTCCACCTGGGGAGGTTCTAGCTCTACATAATTGCTAGACAAAGGAGTGTCTAAAGCAGTTAGATTTATCATCTCTCCAAGTCTAAGATACCTTACAACTTCACCCACATGCTATACAATGCAATGCTGATTAACTTTCCTTTTCCTGTATCACTTTGGCTTTTGCTCTCCAAGAGGCAGCTCATGTGTCCCAGTCATTAGCTAGAATACATATTAATCAACAAACTATTGCATCACATATCAACAGTATGGCTGATGCCAACTCACAAGTGGGCATTCTGATATCTGTTTCTCTCCTTACACCTTGAAACTTTGGAAGTTTTCACCCCTTCATGCCTTTTCCAACATTTATGAATTTGCCCCTTTTAAAAGGCAGGTTTTCCATTTTCTCCATAATTCTTTAAACTTTTTCTTCTTATCTTATATCTCCCCTCATTAAACCTCTTTACAGTTTTACAATCAAATAAGGCTCAGCCTCAGTAAGGATTTTTGTGTTCAACTGGAACCTCCAACAAGATAAACCCAAGGGTACTTTAAAATTAGTTAAAGAAAACAATAAAAAACTAGAACCAAGCTGCCTAATGTGCCACTAATCAAGGGAGGCATCCAGAAAGTACACTTCACAAGGGGTCTGAAGATAACTGGAAGTGCCAATAAGACAGATCAGCCAGCAAATCTGGGTAGTCATTATATCATTTAGTGGTCTGGGTCATAAAATAAGGACAATCATGCCATCAAGGTCAGTATTTCTGATGCTACTGCTACTGTTTGAAGCAAAAATATTCCTTTTACTTTCTCTATGGGTCAATTGAACATCTACGTGAGAGTTGGTCATTTTCCAGTAACATCAATGAAAATCCATCCAACTTATAAACAATCAAATGGTGCATTTATGCCTGATTGTTTTTTCTTTCATATTTTCTTTCATAAAGATTCTATAGACCTACAACAATTATTCTAAAAGGGAAACTAATATAATTCTAGGGTGGCCAAATGGCAGTTCTTTAAAGACAATTATGTGGCTCTTCAATTCATTGCAGAAATGGAATATGTACTCACCAGGGCAACTTTTATATAGACTGCTTGAACCCCTATATTTCTAATATTTTGTGGACATATCAAGATATTTTGATAATACTATAGATAGAACATATTTTACTTATTCTTTAGGGGGCATATGTAACAAATTGTTTATCAACAATACCAGCATTATCAATCAAAATGAAAGCATCTTTCTGTAGCATGGTAGCCATGCTAGTAACTGGTTTCATACATTCTGTTCCTGTCCAGCTGCACACACAATGCACCCTTCCCCAGGATAATCAGTCACTCAACTGAGACTCAGACATTGAAGTGTAGTGTTCTAGGCATGGATTATGGCTCAACGATCATCATTGTGATGCAGTGGATATTTTTATGTAATTTGCATACTAAAACATCAGAAAAGAAATATAAACAAGAGAGATAATACATAGAAGGAAATAGGTGTTTTCAAAATGAGTGGGAAGATAGCTACTTTTCCATTAAATGTAATGGCAAGGTCACATGTCTGTTTTGCCAGATGTGCATGACACAAAATTCAAATCTTCACATGTACCATGTCATTTGACTTCAAACTATCCAAATAATGATGAATACCGTCAGGGTTCTTAGGTTTGCAAAATGTAAGTAAAATAATTGAAAACATAAAGGGATATGCAACCTCAGGTTTTCACCAGTTTTGTCGGCTCAGCACAGTAACATTAGCCTCCTATCATTTAGCATGGAACACAGCATGTGCAAAAAATCCTACTCTGAAGGCAATCTTATTAAGACTTGCTTCACAGATGTGATTTCATTTTTAGAACCAGAGAGAAAGACTATACAGACCTGAAATTATCATGCCACAGAAATGAGTGCAGAACATCCAATTCAAACCGTGAAACTGAATCACAACTGCACTTACAACTTCAGCAGAGTGGTTATTTGATTATAGCTTTGGATGAGTCATGTGATGTGCAGGATAAACTTCAACTATCAGTTTTTGTTTGTACTGTGTCTGATGACCTTGATATCAGAGAAGAATCCTTGAATATTGTTTCACTGGAAGAAAAAACTCATAGGCAAGATATAAAAAAGAAGCACTGATGGCTGTAGTTGCAGAGAACAATTCGCCTTTACAAAACCTCATTATCATAGCAACAGACAGCACTCTGTCTGTATGTGTGTCTGTGAATGGACCAATTAGACTTTGTAAATTTCATGCAAGTTTTCCATAACTTTGGACATTTTACTGTATTATTCACCATGAACAACTGCCATCAAAAACTGAAATTCGATCATTTCATAAAGCCCATTTTGGGTATTGTAAATTTCATTCAGATATATACAGCAAATCACAAGCTGATATACCACTGCACAGCTCAGTGAGGTCTTTATTAGACGAATAGCATGAAACTCATCCTGAGCTTACACTTCCAGGGAGGGTTATAGATTTGGCTTTTCTCGTAGACTTGCTGCTCCATTGGATAAACTAAATGTTGATATACAAGGGGAATTCAAATTGATATCTGATCCAGTTCAGAGCATATGTGTTTTCATCATCAAAATTGCAGTTGTTTCACATAACGATAACCACAGGTGAACCGAATCATTTTCCCTCATTATCACAGCTTCACATTAGATCAAAAGATGGAGAACACAGGTTACAGAGAAAAGATAAATATGCAAATGTATCAAAGATCTGCAGGACAGTTTTATAGCACGATTTCAAGATTTGCAATTGAAAAGATCACAATTCAGGTTTATAAAATACCCTCTGACTATGGAGGCAGACTGTGTGAAGCCTCCTTTGAATGGAAAAAATTAAATTTCTGGAAGATGATACATTGAAATCTGTCCAGAGAACAGAGGCAATTCTTACTTTCTGGAAATTAGTACAAAAGGATAAATACCATGTTATCAGAAAAGCCACTTTGATATTAATCAATATGTTTGGCTCGACCTATGTGAGTCCATTTTCTCGACACTTAAACATGTGAAATCCAAGCTTCGAGCAGTTTTGAGTGACAGGCACTTAAGAGCATTGTTGAGTACGAGAACAACTGAGCTTGAACCAAACTTTATGGGAACTATGGAAAGAAAAGCCTGCCAGAAATCTCACAAAACACAAAGACTATCATTATCATCATTATCATCATCATCACATGTACACTTGGACACAGGAGTTCATGTGGAAGTACTTAGGATATTATGTCAATTGAGCTGGTAACACTGTATGGGGAGAACTAAAGGTACAAGGAACATAGTATAGTGACGTGAACTGTTGAATAGATGGCAAACTAATAAAACAGTCAAATTATTCATGCAAACAGGTGTATTTTCATAGCAGCAGCTGTCAATCATCATGTAATAATGACATTGTATTAGCAAGTATCTTCTCTGAAAGTACATGTAGGATTCTGTTACTTATAGTAAAATATAAGCACACCAACTGTGTCAAGAAGGAACATGTGACATTCATGGGCAAATAGTCATGTCTTGTGACAATCTAGACACTCAACCTCCCAGTTTCCCTGACACCCCCTACCCTGTTTTCACCCACCCTTCTCTGGCCAGTTATATTACTGTCTTCACATGTTTGCAATATTCTCTGATCATGTAATATAAGTCATTATTGCTTACAATAATAATATTTATGCTAACAACCAATTGCACCTGACAACATTTAACAGGTCATGTCACTCTACTATGTTCTACCTCCCCTTACTCTCCCCCCCCCCTACATTGTTACTAGCTCAGCTGACATAAACATATTGTATGTGCTTGTGAACTCCTGTGGCAGTGTACTTTCGATGAAACACTCACTGCTTGCTAGTACTTTTGATTTTTATCACATTCCTGCTGGTCTTTGTATATCAGAAGAATATAAAGTAATAATTTGGTCACTACCCTCATCATTATGAGGAATACTGGGATACCTCAAACCCAGTTTACAACTTTGTAGCTCCTAGATGGTACAGGTTACAAAGTTTTGGCTATCTTTGTCATCTGAGTAAGTCACCCCAGCTATAACTAATCACCTACAAATCATCAGAGACTTAAAAATCTAACATCTGGAAAGATGTTGGATACAAGCCATCATCATGTAAACCCACAAAAAACATCGGACAAAATCTTACACATTTTCCTTATAAAAATATTTTCAACATTATATGTAGTGTATCAATAATCATTCATTTGGGATCATGGACAATCAAGAGAAAATCAAAAATGAGATACACTTATGCATGAGAGGTATACAGCACATGTAACGTCTTCTCACCAAGTAAGGCATAGTCAGACAATATATGCCATCAATCAGACTCACTCCAAAGGAGTCCATCCTGTCCATGTTTCTGATCAAAGCAGAGCCTTGAAGCAGCACGGATCCCATGAGAAATGGTCCTGGGGTTACACAGGATGTCATATACAGGAGTAATATGCTGCTGATGGAATAAAACACGGCATATGGAGCAGCAAAGGGAAACCACAGAAAGATCTGTAGGGCCTGGTTGTGGACAGGAGACAGTGGTTTTGGTGCATTACACATGACAGTTAGAGAACAGATCAGAGTGAATGAGGCCTTTTCTTCATATGTTTCTGATGCTAATTTGCTGATGTGAGAAAAAGCAAACAAGCATGAAGGAAAAAATGAAAATAACAATAATAATAATAATTATATGATAATAATCTTAGTGTTAACGTTTACAGACCATATCCATCAGCTGGATGTCATCTGACTATATCAGTCAACATTCACACCCCAATTAGCACTTAAGAAAAAAAATCCTTTGCAATCTGAAAACAATCCTGAATACCTAAAGATGCAAATTCCTTCCCCTAATAACTGCAGCATATATCTTTCATAAAAGAATATATTACAAAGCTCTTATACTTCCAATGGAAAAATGGTCTGTCCAATCAGTCAAAAGTAATATCCGACTTTAAAAATTTCTTACTTGATGATTACATAGTGTTCTTCCTGTAAATATATATCTGATGACTACAGACTGTCCCAGCTTAACTCTTTATCATATGAATTTGATGGCTTCATAATGTCTCTACATCTGAATCTAATGAAAGCTTTGCTTTATCCTTAAGAATATAAAAGCTATACACACAACCATGTCCTTCTGTGGTTACTGTCTCCTATCAGAAGCAGCAGCCACTTACACCACATCAGCCTAATTCTGATGAGTACATCACAACAATAACAACAACAGAAACAAACTTTGAGTGGCTGGTGTCCTTCTTGAGCCACAAATCTATGAAACCCTTGGAACTGCTGGTCATACTACACATTTCTTGCAGGACCTTGGTAAAGCAGCTTAATTGATAATTTCTTGGTGAGCTCTTTTATTTTTTCTTCAAGCAAGCAGTTCTTCAAAACTGGCATACATCGATATTTTAGCATATTAAGCACCCGTACACTCAGCATCACAGCACCTAAATACAAACACAGACATGTAAGCTCTACTGAATCAAATGCTTATGGGCTCAGCATCAAAGTATCTGAACACTAAAACAGACGTGGAGGTTCTACTGTATTAAATGCTTGTGGACTCAGCATCGCAGCATCCAAAAAGTAACAGACACAGAGGTTCTACCATAACAATTGCCTGTGGACTTGGCATCACAGTGTCTTAATACTAGCATGAAAAACATACACACAGATACACAATCTACTGACAACAGTACCATAATCTTCACACAACCTGCTTACCTCCATGTTCCTGTACATAATGACTTCACATCACCTCCCAGTCTGCGTGCATCACTGTCTTCAAAGCCCAGTTTTTCTGAGATGCAGTTGCCCTTAACTTGTCTACATCAACCTGAGATATATTAGGCCAACAGACAAGTGGTGCTATGTAATGCAAGTGAGGAGAGTGATACAGTAGGTAGTTCAGACCTTTGGCACTCATGGCACACTGATTTATTCTAAGTTTTTCCAATCTCTTCAGTCCACCAGCAATTACAATGTTCAAAATGAGGTCATCATTGATAGACTCATAAGTCTCCTCACTACATACTTCCTCTAAGAAGGTGAGGTTGAGGTCACACAGGTCAGGAGTGTGGGTAAGCAAGGCAAAGATGGTCAATGAGGAGTCAACTGTGACAGTTGCAACTTTCAAGAAGTTCCACATATAGACCTCATCCCTTTCACTGACACACAGTGAAGCTTCCAAGTGCTCAAGGTGAGGTGTTAATTCCATCAGCCAAGCCAGGTCCAAGGGAGAGTTTACACTGTTGTTGAGAATTAATTCTTTTAAAGCTTTCCCATGTGAAAGAAGATAGTTGTATATGCTATTAACACAAAACTTGAAGTCCAGATCAACAGCCAAGGATGGGAGAGGCTGAAGAAAGTGTAGTGAAGGCAGAGATGACCCATCAGTGGTAAGAGCAACAAGGTTAGGACAAGCTAATCGCAAGAGTGAGGATTGGTGTGGCATGATCTTGGCATCCCAAAGGTGGGTCAGCTTAAACTGTGTCACTCCTACTTCTGGCTGGAGAAATTCGACCACCCCACTAATGGGGTGGGTGTTCACATGGCCCCCAAAAGACTCTAAGTTGGGCACATAGTGGAGGAGAAGCATGATGCTCACTCTGCTCACCTGAGTTCCACTTACACACACAAAGTTTAGAGTTGTACAGCAAGGCCTAGTAAGTCGCTCTTGAGATACGATGCGCTCCAGGCTGCAATCCTCTATTGCCAAGGGGTCCTCCAACACTAGTGCTGACAAAGCCCTGTCATCTACGTTCAAGGAACTGGAAACATCAAGGTGCTGCAGGTGGTGACAGTTCTTCCCTAAGATTTCCAAGATAGTGCCATCTGTGATGCCAGCTAGCGTTACCCAGCTTAAGTCACACATTTTTTTCAGTGTCCAGTAAAATGTATAATTAACACTGGTTACATACTTACGATCAATTACCGCCCTTACATCACAGACTGCCCCTAGCCGTGTCAAATTAATTACCGAGCTGCAAGAAAGGACCCGGTAGAAGTGCTGCATCTCATCAATGAAGGCTGATCCACCACAGGTGAAGTCTACCCACTGGGTGGTCCCATCTGCCAAGAGCTGGAGAAATAAATTCTTACTATCAATATCCACTTTACTAATCTTGATGCTCAGGACTAGGTTCAGGAGTTGCTGACGATGATATGGGGCTAGGATTGCATGAAGATACTGGCGCTGCTGGTGAATATGACTGGAAGGTGCCGGGTGCTGCTGGAGAAGGTGCTGGTGGAGCCACTGCCACACATACTCCAAGCATACACTCCTCAGGGAACCTATTTTCTTTAAAGGTGGCATTGTTACAGTTTATCCTTTCCACAACTTGTTTGCAAAACCAATTCAAAAGCCCCTGATAGCTCTTTCCCAAACCACAACTAAACAACAAATTGGCTGAATATTATCTATGCACTTTCTTTTCAAGATATTTGATAAACTCTAAAGTTTTACCATGCAAAGTGGAAAATAAAAAACACTCCTTTTCACCAGCTGCCTGGAAACTTAGAACACTGTTATCAAGCTTACTAAATAACCAGTCAGTGGTGCTTATACTTATAGTTCTAACTTTGTGACCTCAGGACAATATTTTTCATGTTTCTCCCAAAATTATTGTACAATTCTCTGAAGGTCACAAAAATACTAGATGATGATGATTGCTCCACATGGTCCAAAGAACAGTATCTTCTTTACTGAAATGGGGTTCACTGGGGACCACACAATGCATTGATTACCAAAGCAGGGTTCACTGGGGACCACACAATGTACTGATTACCACAGCAGGGTTCACTGGGGACCACACAATGTACTGATTACCACAGCAGGGTTCACTGGGGACCACACAATGTACTGGTTACTGAAGCAGGGTTCACTGGGGACCACACAATGTACTGGTTACTGAAGCAGGGTTCACTAGGGACCACACAATATATTATCCACTTAAATGAGAGTCAGTGGGGCAACACAATACACTATTTACTTAAGTGGGATTCACTGGAGAACACAATATATCATTTGCTTAAGTGAGATTCACTGAGGCCAAACAATGTATTACTTAGGTGAGATTCATTGGGGGGCCACACAATACATAGTTTACTGAAGTGGGGTTTATCAGTGCCACATAATACTCTATTTATTGAAGGTAGGTTCACTGGGACTCACAAAATATATTGTTTACTAAAGTATTGTTCACTAGAGGCCAAAACATAAACTTCACTGAAGTGGGGTTCACTGGGGCCATACAATATGCTATTCACTGACATGGGGTTCATTTCAGGCCATACAATACACTGCTCACTGAAGGAGGAATCACTGGCGGTCACACAATATATCGTTTTACCGAAGTGGCGTTCACTGGGGGGCCACAATACACTGCTAACTGAAGTAGGGTTCACTGCAGGCCACACAAAGTGGGGTCCCTTGGGTTCACAAAATACATTGTTTACTGAAAAGGGGTTCACTGGGAACCACACAATTCACTGTTTATTGAAGTGGGGCTCACTAGGGGCAATACAATACAATGTTTATCAAAGTGGGATTCACACCCCACACAATACAATGCTTACTGAAGCAGAGCTCACTGGGGGCCACACAATACACTGATTACTGAAGTGGGGTTCACTGAGGGGCCACAAAATACAGTTTACTGAAGTGGGGTTCACTGGAAGCCATGCAATAAATTGTTTACTTAAGTAGGGTTAAATGGGAGCCACACAATGCTCTGTCTACTGAAGTGGGGCTCACTAGAGGAAACACAATAAATTACTGAAGTGGGGTTCACTGGGGAGCCACACAATACACTGTTTATAGAAGTGTGGTTCACTGGGGGTAAACAATACACTCTTTACTGAAGTGGGGTTCACTGGTGAGCCACACAATATAGATTACAGAAGTGGGGTTCACGGGCCACACAATACACTGTTTACTGAAGTGGGGTTCACTTGGGCCACACAGTATACACTGTTAACTAAAGTGGGGTTAACTGGGGCCCCACAATACACTGTTTACTTAAGTGGGGCTTACTGGGGGCCAAACAATACACTGTTTACTGAAGTGGGGTTCACTGGGGGGTAACACAACACACTTTACTAAAGTGTAGTTAACTGGGGGTCACACAAAACACTTTTTACTTTAGTGGGGTTCACTGGGAGCCACACAATACACTTTGCTGAAGTGGGGTTCACCAAGGGCTACACAATACACTGTTTACTGAAATGGAGTTCATTTTAGGGCCACACAGTATACACATAACTGAAGTGGGGTTCACTGGTTGGTCACACAATACATAATTTACAGAAGTGGGATTCACTGGGGATCAATTAATATAATGTTGACTTAAGTGAGGTTCACAAAGGGGTTACTCAATACACTGTTGATTGAAGTGGGATTTACCATGGGCCACACAATATACTGTATACTGATGTGGGGTTCACTAGGGCCACACAATATATCATATACTGAAGTGGGGTTCAATAGATGCTACACAATTTAGTTCACCAGTGGAGTTCCTGGAGCCACACAATATATTGTTTACTGAAGTGGGGTTCACTAGGGGGCCACACAAAATATTGTTTACTAAAATGCAGTTCACTGGGGGCCAAACAACATATTGTTTACTGAAGTGGGGTTCTCTGGGGAGCCACACAATATATTGTTTACTAAAATGTGATTAACTGGGGGCCACGAAATACACTATATACTGACATATGATCCATTGGAAGCTACACAATGTAGTTTACTACAGTGGAATTCATAGGGCTATACAATACATTGTCTACATGACCAGGATTCACTGAAAGCCACACAATGTTCTGTATGCTTGAGGTAATTTCAATAGAAGGCCATACGTTATACTGCATGGTAAGGCAAGATTCAATGGAAGCCATACAATACACTATGTAGAGATGTAAGGTTCACTGGAGGCCATACAATATTGTATGAAAGTGAGATTCACTGGATCTCATACCTTAAAGTATATGTAAAGGCAGAGTTCAATAAAGGCCGTATGCTACACCTTACCGCAGGGTAGGATTCACGGGAGGACAAACACTACACTGTTTGGTATGGCAGGGTTCATTGGAGGCCATATTCTACACTGTATGGGAGGGCAGGGTTCACTGGAGGCCATATGTTACACTGTATAGTAGGGCAGGATTCACTAGAGGCCATATATTACACTGTATGGTAGGGCAAGGTTCACTGGGGGCCATGCACTACACTGTATGGTAGAACAGGGTTCCCAGGAGGCCATACACTACACTATACTGGAGGGCTGGGTTCACTTGAGGCCATATACTACACTGTATGGTAGGGAAGGGTTCCCTGGAGGCCAAACACGACACTGTATGGTAAGGCAGGGTTCACTGGAGGCTATACACTACATTGCATGGTAAGGCAGGGTTCACAAGAGGCCAATCACTACACTGTATGGTAGGGCAGGGCTCAATGGAGATCAATCACTACACAGCATGGTTGGTCAGGGCTCACTGGAGGGCAAACACTACACTGTATGGTAAGGCAGGGTACACTGGTGACTAAAAACTACCCTGTATGGCAGGGCAAGTTCAATGGAGGCCAAACACCACATTGTATGGTAGGGCAGGGTTCACTGGAGGCCATACACTACACTGTATAGTAGGGCAAGGTTCACTTAAGGCCAAAACACTACACTGCATTGTGGGGCAGAGTTTAGTGGAAGCCAAATATGACACTGTATGATAGGGCAAGGTTCACTGGAGGCCAAACACTGCACTGTGTGGTTGGGCAGGGTTCACTGGAGGCAAAACACTATACTGTATGGTAGGACAGGATTCACTGGAGGCCATTATACTACACTGTATGGTAGGGTAGAGTTCCCTGGAGGCCAAATATGGCACTGTATGGTCGGGAAGGGTTCACTAGAGACCAAACACTACACTATGGTGGGGCAAGGTTCATTGGAGGCCATACACTCCACTGTATCGTAGGGCAGGGTTCACTGGAGGCCATACGCTCCATTGTATTGTAGGGCAGGGTTCACTGGAGGCCATACACTCCATTGTATTGTAGGGCAGGGTTCACTGGAGGCCATACACTGCACTGTACTGTAGGACAGGTTTCAATGGAGACCATACACTGCACTGTATGGTAGGGCAGGGTTCACTGGAAGCCATACACTGCACTGTATGGTAGGGCAGGCTTCATTGGAGGCCATACACTGCACTGTACGGTACGACATGTTTCAATGGAGGCCATACACTACACTGTGTAGTCAGGCAGGGTTCACTGGAGGCCATATAATACATTGTATGGTAGGGCAGGGTTCACTGGAGGCCATACACTGCAATGTATAGTAGGACAGGTTTTGATGGAGGCCATATACTAATTGTATGGTAGGACAGGGTTCACTGGGGGCCATACACTGCACTGTATGGTAGGGCAGGGTTCAATGAAGGCCAAACACTATACTGTATGGTAGAACAGGTTTCAATGGAGGCCATATACTACACTGTATGGTAGGGTAGCGTTCACTGGAGGCCATACACTGCAATGTATGGTAGGGCAGGGTTCACTGGGGGCCATACACTGCACTGTCTGGTAGGACAGGTTTCAATGGAGGCCATACACTGCACTGTATGGTAGG
>JAUTXX010433653.1:0-12806 GCA_032273605.1 Panulirus laevicauda
TTCTTTCGTCTGTTTCCTTGCGCTACCTCGCTAACGCGGGAGACAGCGACAAAGCAAAATAAATAAATAAATAAATAGAACTGTGCTATGTTTCTTTTCATCTGCATTCTAAATTACAACCACCTAACTATGTTAGCTTTCTATATATTTCATCTGCATACTTAAAATAATACATATGTTAATTTTCTTTACTATTTATCTACACACTTAAAACACAACAATATATTACATTCATTTTCTTGACCTTTCATCTGCATACTTAAAACAGAACTATCTCCTATGTTCAATTTCATGACCTTTCAGCTCCACAGACTACTAAAGTGTGATACTTTCCCTGACCTTTTATATGAAACCCATCTTTAAAGTTATAGCTAATAGACTAAGATATCATCTGGGTTTTTGAAGTGTTATTCCCCACATGGAAAAAAGTATGTTTTGTCCAGGCACTTGATGTAACTGTGACTGGCTTTGCAAACATTATCCCTAGGGCTGAAAATACAAGGTACTCCCCCTATACCACAGTGTGCCTCCAACATATTATTTTCTGTATATAAATGTTATGAAATGCCCATTCAGTAAACAATGCTTTATTCTTTTATACACCTCACCATTTCCCGCATGAACAAGGTAGCATCAAGAACAAACGACTGAGCCTATGAGGGAAAAATCCTCACTTAGCTCCTTGATCAGTTTCCTACTTTGGAAAGTAATACACGAAGGTATGATTTCCAGCCACCCTCTCCCACCCCTCTTAGTCACCTTCTACGGCAAACATGGAATACATGGGCAGCATTCTTTCTCTCCAACCCCCAGGGATAGAATGCTTCATTCCTAAAAACAATTACCTCTTCCTACTAAACTGTTATTTCAGAAATGAAAAAAAAATCATCTCTAAAACAAATCTGCTGTATATGTGATTCTCTTCAAAAAAAATTCGAAAAACTTTAAAGCATACCAGGAAGGAAAATATGAGCAACAGATTTTCCTCCATTAAAAATTCATACAAGATTTACAATAACTTTAAACTAAGATATGGGCTAACATAACGTTGTGGTAATGATTTCCATTAACATCCAATCAAATGCAAGAAGCAAACTGTAGCCACGGAGGGAAGGATGGGATTAAATGATGTAAAGTCTTTATGACTAGTTCTGGTCTTATCAATTCTTGATCAAATAACTTCTTTCTTTCTATCTATCTATCTATATCTCTGATGTCCATTCCCTTTGGGAACTCCCTCAAAGGGTTGGCCACAGCCAAAGTCTCCATGACTGGTGAACTGCGGTGCTGCTTCTTAACCTTTAGTGCCTCACCCTTAACAGGTCACTGACAGAGGCAACTCTTGATCAGCATAGAGGCTCCTACCTAACGTTCCTTCCAATTACTTCTACCTGATGTGTCTACCTTAATATTCCTGCCTAATTTCTTTCCCAGCCATTAATAATCTAGGACAAGCAGGAGATACCATTAATGATGTTAAATATTTAGAAATAAAGTAAAATGCTAAAAATCATTAATTGAGCACTAGGAAGCTGCTATACACACATCATTTCTTGATATAGTGACGATGTCGTAAAGATCCTCTCAAAGTGGTCCAATTCACAACATTTGGCCATAAAAGATTCCATGATTGTCATGGACATATTATCACCACTGAAAAATTCAATAGCACTGCTGTATTTCAGGGAATATCAAGGTAAAGTTAACACTTTTCTTGTAATTCAAAAGCACAGAGAAAATCAAAAGCAGCACATATTAGAAAAAAAAAAATCTTTTCAAGAATGTGATGTTTAGTGCACTAGGCTGCCACAACCTGACATCCCAATAGTGTCAAGCGTTTATGTGAATGATACAGCTCTGGTCAACTTATAGGGGGTGTGTCTGGGAACGGTTGCCACAAAGTGGTATCGAGTTACAAAATCCATACTACAATAGTAGTGTGATAATAACTGTTACCAAATATTTTCAAGTATCTATAAATGGGTAAAACTATCTACTGAAGGACCAAATTTTGGGTAAGATCTACTTATTAGTAGATAAATTGTTACCCATAAAAACTACTTGAACATAAATCCCATTATAGAATATGTGGCAACCATTACTGAGAGGTTGGGGTTTGGAGTGCCAACTTGATAACCAGTGCTTCAGTACCAATCATGAGTGTATATTTGTTTTCAATACAGAGAAAAGAAACTCTGAAATATAATTCTGTTGCTACACAGATGACAAATATTCCTTGAGATTAGGTAGTGTATATGCTGATATTTATTAACTATTAACAAATGATTTTAATATTACTTTAAATAATCCATCGGTTTTCAATTTCCTAAAGATGTAAGGAATCCTGGAAAATACTTGTCAAGAGGGGCAGATGAGGATTTAATATATGAATGAGAAGATGAAGCATGACTGCCTACTTCACCTGACACCTGGCCAGATTCATGCTTGGGTGACGAGCTTTCTTTGCTTGTGCATCTATGTAGGGGAGCGCAGGGCAGGTGAGTCACAAGTGTTCTGTGTCATTATGGTGGTAGTTGAATCAAAGGCATGAAGGGTCTTAAGATATGTTGAAATGGTGTTTGTAGCACTGTTGGGAATAGAAAATGTACAGAACATAGACAGGAAAGTGTGGCTCATGTCTATCTGATGGATGTGGCTTCTGACGGGTGTATATATAGAGGGTTGGAGTTTTAAACTGAGTTGGCGGGGCACTTATTTCATTACTTCTTGGGTTATATCAAAGAGTACAAGTTTTGTCAGCATCACAGTCGCTAAGGGGTTTGGGGTAAAGGTTATTTCTACTTGGGGGTTGGCAGTTAGTTACAGAATGGTTTAGGAGGGAGGGGACTTGTCCAGCTGCATAGGAGTGTCGAGCACAGTGAAGTATGACAGTTCTTCGAATATCTCTGTTTCATTGTGAAGGTGTTCAGTGTTTGTAGTTGCCAGGCAGTAAATGACAGAATGTTTTATGTGCCGTTTTCTGGTTTTCAGGAACTGTAGTTCCAAGGGAGTGCTAATTCCAATAGCAGGGAAGTGACGGACTCCTTTGGAGAGAGATGTTCTTGGATGAGATCGTACTCACAATTATCAAGCCTTGCCAATGACAACTTTTCACATTTCACTTGTAAATGTAAATGTGATTGGATGAAGGCAGCAATTATGAATATGCACATGTGTATATATTATATATCTGCGTATGTATATGTATGTATACGTTGAAATGTATAGGTGTGTATATGTGCGTGTGTGGACGTTTATGTATATACATGTGTATGTGGGTGGGTTGGGCCATTCTTTCGTCTGTTTCCATACGCTACCTTGCTAATGCAGGAGACAGCAACAAAGTATAATAAATAAATATAAATGTGCATGTGTGGGGGTGTATGTATAGACATGTATATGTGGGTGGCTTGGGCCATTCTCTCGTCTGTTTCCTTGGGCTACCTCGCTAACGCGGGATATAGCAACAAAGTGTGATAGAAATGATATATCATATTGCTGCTTTCTGTTAATTTAAGCTTTTCTTCTTTCTTTTTCTACTACGCTCTTCCTTTCCATTTTCTTTAAGAGATAATCATCTTGCTTTTCACATATAGTTGATACTGATAGAGAACATGTACTTCATGAATGTGATAGCAAAGTCAACATGCAAAATTATTCAAGATGATGCAAATGTGTTTATGTATATATACGTGTATATGAGTGGATGGGCCATTCTTCGTCTGTTTTCTGGTGCTACCTCGCTGACGCGGGAAATAGTGATAATGTATAATGAATATATAAGTAACAAATTTATGAGTTGGTAGGCAGTCATTGAACATGTTCTGCAAATTTTATTTTCCTTACAGCGCTCACTGGAGGAAGAGATCACCTTCGAATCACTCAAGAAGGTGTTGACAGAGAGTCCTGAGCAGAAGAGGAAGATGGAGGAGGAACGTCGCAAGAAGATCACTGAAGCCTTCATGACAGAGTCTTTTGAAGCCCTCGTGGCAAAGATTCAGGCCAAGGTTAGTTATGGTGTACAGTTTATTTACATTACACCCAAGAAGACATATGGGAAGATAAAGGGTTTTATAAAAAAAAAATCTTTTTTTTTTTTTTAGGGAATTAGGAGAAAGATACTTCCCATGCATCTCTTGTGTGTTGTAAAAGGTGTCTAAGGGGAAGAAACAGGGGCCTGGAAATCTCCACTTTTGTATTAACTTTTTAAAAGGGGAACAGGAGTCAAGTGAGGACTTTCCTTCAAATATTCTGTCATTTGTTTTTAGTGCTACTCAGTGAGACAGGAAAAGACAAGCAGGTATTAAAAAAGGAAATTATCGTTGAAAGGTAGTGAGTCATCATCCCCTTGTAATCTAATGAATTTTGAGGGAAATGCAGGCAATACCAGGGTTCTTGTTTTTGAAAGAGATAGGAAGTCACATTTATATTTTCTTAATAAGTTAAGGTAGTTGGAAGTGATAGTCATTAATGATGAGAGAGGAAACCCATTGTTTGAGAATAAAGTAATACCATGGAGGATGTGAGGTGTAGATAGGGCATCTGAGGCAGCTGTGGGAAACCATGGAAAAGTTTTCGGGGTCTAGTTGTGGATAGGGGGCTGTTGTTTCATTGCATGACACATGACAGCTAGAGAATGTATGTGAGTGGATGTGGCCATTCTTCTTCTGTTACTGGTGCTAGTTTGCTAATGTGGGAAATGGCAATGAAGCATGAAAAAAAAATGAAATGATTGAAGGTTAAAGTTTTTTCACTCTCACAAGTCAGAGCACAGTGTTGCAAGTCAATAAGAGGTACCCTGATTCTGAGATGTTGCAAATTTGAAATGTCACAAGTTAAAGTGTCATACCAGGAGGCCCCCTCATATACTGTTTACGTGATAGTTAAAATGATCACCTGCCTTTGTTTTTCCTGGAAGGAATGGCACATCTTTTGTTTGTTTATTAGTTTCACATGACACCTTTACCATTTATAGTCATATATTTACATAAATCAGGACTTTTACACCAATTATCTATATGTAAAATATGAACCTATCCAATATAGTTTTTCATTAGTTCTTTTACAACTGCACCAGAAATAATGAGGGGTTAATTTTTATTTATGTCTGTGTATCATCTGATATGTTTAATCATATAATATAATACAAAAACTACGTGCTGTCAATGGACTGAACCAGGGCATGTGAAGCAACTAGGGTAAACCATGGAGAGGTCTGTGGGGCCTGGATGTGGATAGGGAGGTGTGGTTTCGATGCATTACATATGACAGCTAGAGACTGAATGTGAACGAATTTGGCCTTTTTGTCTGTATTCCTGGCACTGCCTCGCTGAAGCATTGGATAGCAATGCTGTTTTCCTGTGGGGCAGGGTAGCAACAGGAATGGATGAAGGCAAGCAAGTATAATATGTACATGTGTATATATGTAATGTATGTGTATGTATATGGTGATATGTATATGTTTGTATATGTGCATATGTGGGTATTTATGTATATATATGTGTATATGAGTGGATGGGCCATGCTTCATCTGTTTCCCGGCGCTACCTCGCTGACACGGGAAACAGCGATTTTGTATAATAAATTAATAAGTACATGACTAAAGTGAGTATACAAGTCAAGCAGATATTATTGGTAAGGCAAGGATGAAACTCTAAAAGAATGGTACTGTCATACAGAATGTATAGCGGATAATTGTTTGCTCAAGAAATTTATAAAAGTAGTACAGTTGCAGGAACAAAGTGATATTTAAATACAAGTAAGAAGTAATTGTAGAAAGAGACATTTTGGATGGGGATACCAAGAATACTCTGAGTTTGAATGCAACAGACTGATTGATTATCTAAAATCATCTGCTGTGTCAACTGCAAAGGACATTAATGATGGGTGCAACAGAAGTATTTTGCATTTAAAGGTGGTGTAAAAGGATATTATAGTCTGGAAGAATGGATGATAATATTGTAAGAAAAGTATAAAAGAAGCACTTGTAGGAGTTCCACTTAACACACATAAAGGATGTTTCTCAGTAATCTATGTGGCTGAGTGTTACTGATCAACCCAAAGAACTAGAAATAGAGGTACCTAAATGTGTCAGAGAAGTGTTACCCTTAATTTTTGGCAGTGTTTTGCATTTAAAAGTTACCAAATTCCACAAAAATTACACATTATCTTCTATGCTCACTATTTCACCCCTTTACATGTTTGGTATAAGCAGCACAATTTTTCTTTTCTTCTAAAGGAAAACTAATCACAAAATGTTTGGTCATTACACATATATTTTCCAACAAGCAGACCAAAAGGAGCTGAATAACTGTATAATACTTTCAATGCACAGTATTCCATAAAACAATAAAGTATATCATCCATAAAACAAGTAAGAAAGCAAATACTTGAGCAATTAATTTAATCATTGGTCTTGTTAAAACATGAGATAAATTTAATGTGGGAAGGACAATAACAGTGGAATGGCTTATAAAATACAAATCATTTTGGCATATGATAAATATTCGAACAATCCAAATAAGACTGGGACATCAAAATATTCCTTTTTAATCTTGATCACTGATCAATACTGACATGCACTCTGATGTGAATTGAAAGCTATGCTTTAAACATAAATCAATGAATAACCAAAAATGCAACAAAGTGGCAACCCAAAATCCTCTCTCTGTTCACACAAATAATAAATGACCTTAGAGAATCAGATATAAATTGAATATATACAAAATGTAAGCTATCATAATGCTTGGGGAAATTATTCAATGCAGTTGTTGGCATGATATACAATATTCCATTAACACATTCATTCATTGCTGTTAAGTATTCTGGATAATATTTCTGTTAGGCAATAATCTACATTAAAAACTTGCAAATTGCTCAGTCTAACTCAAGAGAATTTTTTCATTACCTTTAGAGTATAAATTCATTACATACTGTTATAAAAGCTTCAGGAATCATTGAATTTTTTTGAATGAATAATCAATGATTATTAATTAGATAAAATACTCACACCTCAATAATACTGGGAGACACCCACAATTTTTGGCAAATATTAGTTACATGATGGTGATATATGGGAAGGGGGCCTTAAAAAATTTAGTCCTCCATGATCCTGTTCATCACAAGCTACTTATAGAAGGACTTTCAGAGTCAGGTGTGGGCAGGGCATATCCAACTGCCTATGATAGGTCCACACATCTATAATTATCTATTTGTACTATAGAGGGAGGGAGTTTTACACTTGTGGCATCCCATTTCCTAAACATTCTCCATCATACTTCTTAAATTTACATATACTGTCAGCATTAACCATGCCCTCAGTTAATTTGTTCCAATCATCCACCATTTTTATATAAATGTATTTCTTTACATCCTTATTCACAAGTTTCTTAACTTCATGTTATATCCCCTGGTTGTTTTATCCATACATCTCTCAAAGAATTGTCCACTTAATCAATCTCTTTTGAAAACTTAAAAGTTGCGATCAAGTCACCCCTCAGTCTTCTCTCTTCCAAGGTAGGTAAATTTCAGTCTCCAGACTTCCCCAGTAACCTAGCTTTCTAAATTATATTGCCATCTTTGCCTTCCTTTGGACCTTCTCTATGAGTTCATTGCACTTCTGGTGTGGTTACCAAACCTGAAGAAGCACAGTCTAGTTTTAGCTTATGAAGGATATGATTAGTTTGCTACATATTTGCTCATCCATATACTTGAAAGTTTCTCTGATATCTACCACCAGACAGTTTTTCTTCTTAGCTATTCTCCAAATATGGGACTCTGGCAACAAGTTAGGGTTAAGTCCACTTCCAAGTTCGTCTCACACACAAAACCCTGAAATTTATTTCCTGCTACATATTAATCAGTGCTGAGGCCATCTTTGGCTTTGTCCCATCCTCGTTACTTTACATTTAGTTGGTTTCAACTTCATCAATCACATTCAGACCAACTTTGGTATTCTATTTAGGTCGCTTTGTAAGCTGATGTAATCCTCCTTGCTTTTTATTTCCCTCAGTGACCTTTACATCATCTGTAAACATATTCAAGTAAGATTTCATACCTTCATAGAGGCAGTAGTTGGTAGGCAGCCAACAACTACAGAGATATATTACCAGTAATACCTGCCTGAATATTGGGAGGTTTAGTGATGTCTGCACAGTAAGCCAGCACTTTACTGGTTGTCAAGTTGCACTCCTCTGACCCAGGTAGCTGTCTTTTCTTTCTGACTCATCCACAAGTGGACTACTGTCATTCTTCCTGTCATTTGAAAACACTTCATTCACAAAGCTCATTCTTCTTAACTCTAAATTTTCTTGAGTGAGCACGTGCTAGCCATGCCATTTGTCAAAATGGAGAGAGCAACAGATAGAAGTGGTTAAGATCATTTAGGCAGGAGCATTAGGTAGAAGTACTAAGTTCGAACATTAAGCGGGAGTTTTAGGTTGTAGTAATAGTCAGTGTGAACATTAGGTTGGAGCCTCTGCAAGCACTGCACTAGAGTTGCCCTCTGCCAGTGGCCTACTAAGGGTGAGGCACTGAAGGTTAGGAAGCAGCACTGGAGTTCATCAGTTATGGAGACTATTGTTGTGGCCACCCCCTTGAGGGGGTTCTAAGTGGGAACAGGCATCAGGGACATTGATTGATTCCATACCTTCAGGAAAGTCATTAATGTAGATTAAGAAGAATATTGGTCCCAGAATCGAAGCCTGCGGTACAACATTGGTCACCTCAATCAATTTGGAAAAGGCTCCTCTGACATGCATCCCTTGTTCCCTCCCATTGAGATATTACTCTATCCATCGAAAGAGTTTCCACCTTCTTATTGCTCGGGATCCAGCTTCCTATGTGGTAGTGTCAAATGCCTCTTGGCAGTCCAGATACCAGACAGTCCACCCAGCCTTCCTTTTTGTCCAGGTCTGAGCTCATTCTCTCATAAAGCTCTAAAAGATTACTTATACATGACCTTCTTTCCCAAAATTATGCTCTCTAAAATTAGGAAATTTCACCCTTGCAAAATGTCATCCACTTACTTTTCAGTGGTCCTTTCCAAAACCTTACATAGCACACTTGGTTGTGAGATTAGTCTGTAGGAAAGTTTGACATTTTCCCTTTTCCATCCCCTTGGCACTATGCCTCTCTCCAGTGATATCTTGAACAGTCATTCAACTGGTTCACCTCTTTAGCACATAAGATAAAATTTCATTAGTACCATGAGTCTTGTTGATTCAAGTCCTTTTAGAGTTAATTTTTTTATATCAATGATTTCCCAAGCCTCTCCCTATTACATCTCATTGGTGTTGGCCATAGTGTCTTAGACTGTGAAAACACCTGAACTTGACATTCAGTTTTTCTATATTTATGAGAGTATAAGCTAATGATAAAAGAAAGAAACAGAACAAGGTGAATAAATGCATGGCAATGAAAATTTGGTTATTCCATGCATTTAATTTATCCTTTGAAAAAAAGCCAAAAATATAGCAGCGCAAAAGAATATCTGAATACACATCGTGGTGATCTTATCATTAAAATACAACCTGAGGGCCAATTTTACAGGATGCCTGTAGCTTCAAGGATGCACCTTACACAGAAGGGAATTGACAGAGTCCTTCGGACTGAGGTCCTCAATGATATTATTCTTTCGTGTCCATTACTAATGATACAAACTTGCTGAAAATGAGTTCTTGCTCATGGTGTAACCGTTTGCAGGCATAGTTCAGTAACAACTGGGTGACTGTGTATTTCTTCTCTCAAACATATAACTCCTGGACCCCTTTTAGAGGTCTCAAACTTCAATGCTGCACAACTATCAGAAGCAGGGAAATGATGGAAGCTTTTGGATGAGAAGTTCTTCAGTGAGAAAAAAACACTTTCATCCAGGGATGATGATAAAACCAAAATTAACTTTTCACTCATGGTGTACACCAGGGTCTCTAGCTGCAGCAGTTCGGTCTTGTCATTTGAAAATTATGGTAAACATTGTTGTATCAACTTTCAACACTATGCTTCGAACTGTGACAAAATCACTTTTAAGTTTTTAATGTCAAAAAGAATATTTTCTTTACTGACAAAGTATATCATCATAATATGAGGTATTATGTATACTTTCATGATGTCATAACAAGTAAGTTTCTGTTTACTGCTACTCCACTATTTACCCCATCCACAGTACGTGTATTTCAATATGTAAGGAATAAAATTAACAATACATAGGAGTGCTGGAGATAAAATTATTAATCATAAAATTAAATTTGAAGTGCTTATGACCTCTGATACTGACCAGAAACTCGTGGTTATGGCTATGTGTGTTTGTACCACTGACTTTTTCTTCCCCTTGCATTTTTCATGTATAATTTGTCATCATTACATATTTCAAAAAGTCTACTAAATGTTGTCTGCATTACCTATGATAAGGTAACAGTTGTTGAATCAAATAATTCAGTGGGTGACATACATAACCCCAATGCCTCTCCCTCCTAGTAACCCTTATTCCATCCCTAAGACTCTAAAAGCACCTGAAGTCCTCATGACCATGTTTCAGAACAGTAACTGTTGAGTAAGTTTTCATTTAATATTCTCAAAAAACATGTCATGGGTTGTTTCAGGTACAGTGTAATATTGACAATATTGACGAAATGTTTTGTCAGGAACATAACCCCCTTCAAAGACAGGTTTCGATGGTTTGAGTTACAATGGATACAAGTTGAGGCTGGTGTTTAAGAACATAAAACTATTGTAATTTGGGGCCCTGATGTAATCATGTGCAGGTTCTGTAAAAGTTAGGGAAGCAATTTTAAAATCAACAGAATCTAAGAAAACCTTATTTAACTGAAAGCAGGTAAGGCCATGCTGATCTGGGTAAATACAGGGCATTGTAAAAGTACAGGAAACACTTTTAAAAATTGCAGAGCCTATGAAAAGCTGACTCAACTTCCCATATAAACTTAAATTTACAGTATTTTAGATGGTACATGAAAAAATCCACAACCAGGTATTATTACTGTAGTGTCCTAAAACAAAACTTTACTTATCTACATCTCTGATGCCTGTTCCAATGGGAACTCCCTCAAGGGGGTAGCCACGGCAACAGTCTCCAAAACTAGAGAACTCCAATGCCGCCTCTTAGCCTAATATTAGTGCCTCACCCTTAACAGGCCACTGTCAGCAGGCAACTCAAGCACAGTGTTTGTGGAGGCTCCTACCTAAGTTCCTAATGACTACTTCTACCTTATGCTCCTACCAACTACTTTTACCTAATGCTCCTGTCTAAATGTTCCTACCTACAACTTCTTGCTACTGCTCTTACCATTTTGCCAAGAGGTAGGGCTAATGCATGGTGCTCACTGTAAGAAAATCTAGTTACAAAGAATGAGCTGTGTGAGTTAAGTATTGTCAGGTTTTATGTATGACAAGGAGAGATTGTATGTTTGTAGACAAAATGCCAGTAGTCTAGGTGTGGGTGAGGCAGAAAGAAAAGATAGCTACCTGGGTCAGAGGAGTGCAACTTAGCAAACACTTAAGTGCTGGTGCACTATGCAGCCATCACTTGCCCTACTGATACCAGGGCAGGGAGTACTGATACTATACCTCCCTGGTTGTTGCCTGCCTACTAACTACAATATACATGACTATCACAACCAAAGATACAAATTACAAACATATAATCCTAGATGTTCTTTAAACCACTTCCCTTTTTAGAACTCAACAAAGTTACTTCTGGCAAATCTCTGAAATCACTATTCTCTATCATATACATGTCATTCCTGGACAAAACTCATTTGTCTTGGCACTACAACTATACCTGATCCACAACAATCTAACTTGCTGACAATGCAGAGGGAAAATAACATTTGATATAACTAAAGACATTCCTTTTATGGTTTCTATTCCAAAACAGCTTATCACCAGTACTTAAAATAGTGGCTTCATATTGGTTTGTACATTTTACAAAACAATCTAAAGAATGTAGTATGATATAGCTGTTTAATTTCTTTTGTAAAATGAACCTCTGCAAAACTAGTTTTACAGAATTTTTTAAATTCAAGATTTGGACAAATTACCCTTATTCTTTCAATGGCAAACTGGAACTAAGTTCCAAAACTTTACCAAACCTTACAATACCAGTGCTTTCATAATTCAAGGAAAAATTTTTTTATGATTGATTCGTCCTTGTATGGAGCACTGCCATCACGTTTGGAGTGGTTTTAGCTCTGCATCCTTACTTGACAGAGTTGAATCGAAAGCAGTTCAACTTATAAACTCTCCCAAGCTAACTTCAAAACTTGACCCTCTTGCCCTATGCCATAATGCTGGTTCACTTTCCCTCTTCTTTAAGTATTACTTTAGTTTTTGCTTCTGAGAGCAGGCTGCCTGTGTGCCTCCATCACTAGCTAGACCACACAATACTCAGCAAGCTGCTGCATCACATGATTACTGTGTGGCTGTTAGCAACTCAAGGGTGGGCCATTTTGATAACTGTTTTTCCCTACACTTCGAACCTTAGGAATTCTCTACAAACTCATATATTTCCCAATAACTATGACCTGGTACATTTTAAAAGACAAGCTTTTCACTTCCTCCAGAATTTGTAAATACTTTCCCTTTTCTCTCCTTTTTCCCTTTCATAATCCTCTCTATATTTCAATTATAGCCCAGCCTTGATGGGGACTTTTGTCCATGACTAGAGCCTCCAACATAATAATAATAATAATAATAATAATAATAATAATAATAATAATCAGATTGGTGAAGAGCAGTGTGGTTTCAGAAGTGGTAGAGGATGTGTGGATCAGGTGTTTGCTTTGAAGAATGTA
>JAUTXX010433763.1:0-12805 GCA_032273605.1 Panulirus laevicauda
ATCGGAATATCTTGATCACGCGCAAAATTGTGATATTTTCCAATATATATATATATATATATATATATATATATTAAAGTTATGAAAAGAATTAAATGAGGAAGATTTTCCCAGTATACCCCCATTATTCTTATATCAAAATGGAATTATTCTTAGAAATAAATGATATAACAAACTTATGATTGAATGAAACGACTGAATCATCACATGGATACTTGTGAGTGGAGGGGGTATCCAAAGGCCTCACTAATGTGCCGAAAGAAGCTGGATTTGAGGATTTCTTGAAACCATCAATGTTGGATTTGAGATAATCGTCCAGATAATCACTCTCGTAGCAAGTGATTGTTATATGAATGACACCAGAAGTGCCACAATGTGGGATCATTATTTTCAGTCATATGTAACAAAGAGGAGACTTTGATAAATGTTATTAAGAGGATTGACTAAAACGAAACGGATATATTTAACCAGTGAAACAACTGAAAGTCACCTTGAAGCATTATGTATGAATTGAAAATTATCGAGGAACATTATGTCATACAAGAAGAAAATGGTTAGAGGGAGTAAGTCCATATAGTTGGATGGCGTTGTTCGAGACATTTCGTGTGTCCCGTGGAAGTGAAGACACAGTTCAAGGATTTTTTTTAGCTTTTCAAACGTGACGTCCTCCTCTCATCTTTCAGCTACATGTATGGTGTTATCCCTGGCTCACACACTGACCAGGATCTTGGTGACCCGTGGCTGTACGGTGGGTGCAGAACAAGACCCGGACTCACTCCTGGGTCAGGCGATGTCTGAGGAACTTTCTAGTTTCTGTTCCCAAGTCCCTTGGTGACTTTCATGTCGGGTGTTACGAGGTGGAATATGAACCTGCAGACGTTTGTAGATGAGATGTGTGTTGCGAGAACCATCAGAAAAGGAAATTTTGTTCATATCCTGAGGCTGGTATGATTATGAATGTCTGGTTATACCTGTAGTGTGGAGGAATTACGGATCTTTATTATAGTCAATGAATACGTCATGAGAACACATCTTGCACAGTAGGTTGGAGATGCTATCTTTCAACTCAAAAGAATGTGGACACCTATGATTTTCCCCCATATAGATATACTTTATTTTCAAGGACATGTTTTAGGAAGGTGAAGAGGTGCTTTAAGAGCTCTCTGACTTCAGTAAGGTTTATCTGATGATCAAGGATATGGAAGAAGACATTCATAAACTACATTTTCTTCCCAGTAAGGCAGAACTGTGATCTGCTTATCTCTTCTTGATGCAAAGACCAGATATCGGCTTAACTGGCAGCCACCCGCCCGCCTGTTATACTGTTCTTCCATTATAGATGCATTTTCTCCTTAGACAGGAAGAGAAAATAGACTTCGAAGCAAAATATATGGGTATTTACCAGTGTGTCCTCTGCCTATACGTACATATAGCTCGATACAAGTAGCTTGTTACTACCAGAAGCTTGTAGGTTCTTGTGGCAAAAGTTGTATCAAATGGAAATGCAAGAAGGTGGCATTTATGACGCTAAGAATTAACGAATGATTTACGATTATTTCAGAAAAGGGAATTAATTTTCAGCTGTAACAGAATATGAAACAAGCTCTGATCCAGTTTTCATCTGAAGCTTTTCAGGTAAAACCTTGAATATCTGTCATACATTGATAACCTTTGATGTTAGATATTTGACAGAATTACGGTTTGCCAGTTTTTAAGATAACCCTGAACAACAGCTGAAGTAAACTTCCAGCACGGAGAGCGTTCGTGGCAAAGCCAGTGATAGATTCCGCTCTGAAGACAAAACACATTAATAAATGAGTTTGTTTTCTTCCACACACAACCTCGTTAGGACCCAGTATTCTGTCGCCGTCTGAATCAATTTATATTCATAGTATGTGAATATAAAGCAGCAGTGTGTGTGTATGTGTGTAAAATCTTAGGACGTATGTAAATAAAGATGTGTGTGACAACAGCCGACCTGAGCATGACAGTGATACTGGTGGACCGTTAGGGTGAGAATGACTAAAAACTTTGTAGAGTGATCAGTGAGTTGCTGCTGGTAGACTATCCATGATAACATGAAGGGGTTGGGAAATATCCAAACACGGCAGCGTTCCTGTACTTGATGACTTGCTCGCCTTCCCCTTACCTAAGCGAGGTATTGCTTTACGTTTCTTAACATCCCATTTTGCCTCTGTTAATGACCAGAAACCTCAGGTAGGAAGGACCAACCATTGATAGACAGCTAGGCCTCATACCGCAGTGCCGAACCTCCGGTAAGAAGGACTAGCCATTGATAGACATCTGGACCTCATACCACAGTGCCATCCACTGGACCTGTGAGGTAGAGCATTAGAGGAAGGGGCAGTGTATCATAACGGCAGTATACTTCTGTTGTACATTATCCAAGAATCGTACAGTCTGAATAACTTACGACGGAGCGTCAGTCTCCTGTGCCGTCCGTCCTGGCGTATGCTTGACGCCGGAGTGTGTCTCCTGTGCCATCCGTCCAGGCGTATGCTGTACGCTGGAGTGTGTCTCCTGCGTCATCCGTCCTGGCGTATGCCGGACGCCGGAGTGTGCGTCTCCTGGGCCGTCCTTCCTGGCGTATGCCGTAAGATGGAGTGTGTGTCTCCTGCGTCATCGGTCCGGACATATGGCTGACCGAAGTGACTCCTGGGTCGACCGTCTACACGTATTATAGACAGTGAAGACAAAGGTTCTTATGAGTCCACGAGACACGAAGTTTAAACTGACTCAATAAGAACGTTTTGGACACCTACAGTGTAGAATTTTACACAGAAATGAGAATAGTTTTGACAATTATCATGACTAGATAATAGAACTAATTGAATATTTTCTGTGTTGTTTAATGACTTTTAAGAAAACAACACTTCCAGCTACTATGATGGGTGAGGATTAAGGAAGACTTTCGAAAAATCCAGTGTCATTCGGCTTTTCTATGTAATATCAGCGAGAGAAAAATCCTTTGGAAAGCGAATGTAAATAAAAGAAGAATGTAACACATCTTCAAGAACATAATTAAATAAAGAAATTATCACAAGGCAGGAAAACGATTTGGAAAGCAATTATAAGTTTTTAAGGTAATAGATGACTTAAATCAAGAGATCGAAACTATTATTAATCTTTGGCCACTAATGACATCCCTAAAAGGGCTGGCGTTGGCCATAATAATGGCATCATACTGTGCCCAGGAGAATCAGATCCTCTAGACTTAAAAGCCTGTATAAAGTTTCTGGCGAGTTCCTAATGAATTAAAAACGTGAAGAACTTGGCTAAAAATATATCTTTATGCCAAAACGTACACCATCTGACCCTACACATAAGTATGGTTTTGCTGCTGTGCGGTGACTGGGGTTTTTGATCAACATCCAGATTTCTGTAAACTTCTGGTGTGAGAGTAAAAATTGCCTTTTAATGAGAGGGGTTAGGACATAACTCTCTTCTCAAGAAGTGGGTGGCTTCCTCCGTGTAAGGTGCCTGACATCAGACTGCGGGAATGGGATGAAAACAACTAAAAGCAATATTGCTTTTGTAATCAAGTGGGATTCCTCCATTATGCTATAATATCGTTAGAGTATTCATACAGACATTTACTGATGGCTCAAAATTGTGACGAAGGTGTGGGTTTTGCTGTGGCTATTGAGAATATCACATTGCAAAACTACCAAAAGAATCGTCCATACTTACTGGAAAAATATGTGGTATTCAGCATACACTTAGATTTACTGAGCAGTCCAATAGAAAAATCTACTCTGATTTCCACAGTGCATTGCAGGCTATATCACACTATGCCCCAGTGCATCCTACAATACAAAAAGTCCAAGATTGGATATTAAGAATCGCCTGGAATCATAAGAGGGTAGAATTCTGCTGGTGATCAGGACGTGCTGATATCAACGGTTAATGAAATAGCAGACGCTAAGGCCAAAGCGGCTATATCTAGTCAGCTATAAACAAAAATTGTACCTCGCAGTGACTGCATGGACAGAGTAGATGTGTTAGATCTAGTAAATGACATGCTAGATGGAAGTTGGAAGCGCAAAAAAGTGACAAGCTACAGAGGATATATAAAGGTGTTGAAGTGTGGCGTTCCTCCTTCAAGAGCAATGGCTATTTTGAGACAATTGTTTGTGGACGTAGGATTGGTCATAGTGTGTTGAGCCATGATGGAGAGGAGACCTACTCCAGTATGTGACACCTGCAGTATTGCCCGGCAACATCTACTGAAGCAGTGACACAAATATAGGAAGCTTAGAGTGATATATGAATTACATAATGGAAAAAATAAAGGTATTGGAGAATTCTAGACAGTAATACTAATATAAACATTGATGAACCTTTTGAAAGAAGGCAAGATATATAATTTTATATTAATAGTGTTAAGTTTTTGATATCTTTGAAAGGAAGTCATGATATATATTTCTTTATATAGTTTTTTGTTTTTAGATATCTTTGAAAGGTTATGTAAATAATTCTAAAAATTATAGATATCTTTTTTCAGAACCATCAAGGTTGCCAAAAACAATGCGATGACGAGGAATTTTCAGATAACCCAGGGGGCCTTATTGGTGTCGCCGAGCGCTTGAAAGTACTGACACAGAGTTTCTAGGTAACTCAAGAACACTAGGACGTGACAAGGTAACGTCAGGTGTAGAGCAGTACCTTCAATGTGGACCAAGGGCTTATGAGGCGACACAAGACCTTTAGGAGCAACACAAAGACTTCCAGGAGCAACGAAGAGAGTTTCAGAAGTGTCACAGGACATTCAGAGGTGGTTGAAAACGGTCATCATGGGTCACACAGGACCTTCCCAAGTTTTAAAGGATCTTCACAATTGACGTATGACCTTCAGAAGTGACTAAGGATCTTCAGTGCATTGCGACGACTTTGATACTTCAAGGACTTGTCATCCTGACACTGCTCAACTCATTCACAGTTCATTTACATTCCACTTAAGGAAAGAACCTTATAGAGGGAGACCTTAGAAATCCAGAGCAGCGATAACTAGCATATATTTGATACTTGCTGATAAGAATTCCTCGTTATTAGTGGAGTAGCACGATATAAATAATCAGGAATTTCAAGGAAATAACACCAATGTAGTTTATGAGATCTCATCTGTGTGCCAGCTGCTACATTACCTGCTATCGTTGGAGACATTACCGGACGAACGTTTCAGTTTACATTTCAACTGTGTTCATGTCTTGATTTCCTATATATGTTGGGATGTGTATCCCTCACGTACTTGATCGGTTTCATTATCTCTGCCGTGCACAGCGCCCTCAGATCAGTTGGATATAGTGTATAGATTCAGTAAAGACCATCGAATCAGTTAAGGCAGCATTTGTCCACCGATTTTCTCAGCTAATCTTTTGACGATCTTGTACCTACAAAACGGTTATAAAAAGCGGTGTTTTCTAATGTTTGAATTAGTTTAATCCCGCACACACATGTGGACTGTTTACCTGGACTTCCAGAAGGCCTTAGACACTGTCTCTTCCCCCAGAGGACTAATGATAAAGCTAGAGAGCCAAGCTGGTGTCAGAAGAGACCTTTTCATGGATCCATCCCGCTACAGACAGTGAATTCATATCTAAAACGTTATTAGATAATAGGTTTTTTGTTTGACATGAATGAAGATAGATGTATGTATGCGACTTAAGTACGTGATAAGTCTGTGCGAAGCACATTTATGTGGATATAAAAGCCAAACAAGCTTTTTTTTCGCGCCCAGAATTTCCCTAGAAGGTTTCGACCTCCAGTGTAAGAAAGTCGGCCGTTGGTGCTGACATGATTCATAACTTGATGAACTTTACTCCAGTGGCCTTTACCTGGGAGGGGCCCTTGTCTTGTGATGTTCCATATCGTCTTACGAACAGTTCAGATGAAGAACAGCAACCACTCTTTGGATAATTTATATTAGAAGGAAAAATCAACAATAAAGGTTGTTTTTGGATCTGCAGGAATTACAGACGTAAATACGACAAAGAATATGTTAAACACTTCATAAAACATTAGTTCACCAAGACATGAATAATTTCTTTGTTCGAGAAATCATGAAAAATTGACAGAACTATTGATACAACTCATAGATGATAATAATTATCATTTTCCATTTTGATTTGTTTTATGATAATGATGTTCGACTTCTGATACAACTGGAAATTAATGATAATTATCATTTTTTGCCGCAGTATAGATACAGTACGTGGCCAGTGCCTGTTATGTAGAGCATGTAGTATTCATAAGTGATTTTTAAGCATAAAATAAGAATGATGAATGTGCGTACTTGGTCAAAAATCATATGGATGACTTTGGTAAGGATAAAGAAACATTGTTTTACACTTAAGACGGTACACAACCTCTGAAATATATACAAGAATTCGCAAAATAATTGTGGGAATTTATAGAGAGCCATATGTGTTTACGCTGACATTGAATTAAACAGATTTTCAATTTAGATTTGAAGAAGGCAAATTTGACAATCTGGCAGTTTATTACACATCCTCTCACCTTTGAATCGGATATCATTGTCAGACTTGTTACGTCTTAAATAATGTTCAGTGTGTCTACTTTTCAGTCCTCTAGAGTACTGGTGATTACGTTCATATAATTCTGGATAAGAAGAGGAAGAGGAGCTATGGTTACAGCTAATAGCTTACAGGAGATTGTGTTTATATGATTGTGTCTAAGTTAAAGAGAGAGGCTATCAATACAGCAGACAGCTTACAGAGGATTACGTTCATATAATTGTGGGTAAGACAACAGAGAGGGACAGTGGTTTGAACAAGCGCTCATCACAAAAAAATGGAGTGTACGTCACCAAGTGTAAGAGGTTTGGTGATATGAAAAATGGAGCTGAGAGATCTTTATGATGAGACCCAGATGTTTTCACATCTTCCTTCAATTGTAGGGGTAGAGGTTTCTTTAGAAGGGAGCTAGGTGAGCCCCAAGCAAAGGTAGCATATATTAGGTAGGGGTAAATTATACAGTAGATGAGGGTCAGCAACTAGACTGAGGAACATGATGATATATTGTGGATATCAGACAGTCCAGTATGCATAAGTGATATCTTAGCACAAGTAGATTTTGATATTTCGAATATCACTCCAAAAGACTTTCATATTTTGGACACCACTGCTGCAAATGTTGATATTTTGTGCACGTTATGCTTGACATGAGTGTCAGATCTTGAGTTGGCTTTCCATGTGATTCCCGAAAAACTGGTCGGCAATGGTTCTGTTGTCGATATATCGGCACCGATGAGTTACGGTCGGCGACTAAAGCTATGGAGACAATGTCTTATTTTTATCATAATTGAGAGGAAATGGTCTAAACCCACGATATATCCCTGATACCCAGTCTTCAGTGCAAAAGATTAGATATGGTAATTGATATGGTATTCTGTGTATCAGCATTCCTGCTCGAGGTTACATCTGAAGTGAAAAATCACCTTTGGCGAAGCTGTATCACTGAGACTACAGTCTCGTCAAAAAACTTTTCATTCCAAAGGAGTCTGCATTATCCTGCGATTGGGAGAAGCGCAGCCTAAGGCCGCAGGAGCGTTCAGAAAGTTCTTGGGTAACACTAGGACTCTGTTCATAGAAATCGGTCTTGGGGTAATTGTGATTAAACTTCTATATTTCTGGTGATGTTAATGGACAGCGAAGAGATTGACCTATAATCATTGACAAGTGTAGCCACGATCCTGATGATCTGATGTTAGTCTTATTGTTAAGAAAGGAGTTATCATGATCAGAGTGATTAGAAAATGTGTTTTGGGTATATTAATCTGCCGGCAAATAATAGAAATTTAACTGGGATTGTGCCTTTGCTTCCAGTTTTGTGTTTTCTATTTCCAAAAGTACTTTGTGTATCTCATATACGATTGTAGGTAATACTGTCTGCTGGTAGTGGCCAGGTAGGTATAAGCATATACTACTAAAGGAAAAGATGGAATCATCGCTAAAAGATTGGAATCTATGGAGGTGAGAAACATATCGAATAAGTAGCCACTTGAATTCTTTTATGCCTGTAAATTCTCGGCCAAAGTCTGTCATCTATGACTTAACTCCTTTACGTTACGCATCGTTTCCAAGAGAGTAACCTTTGTTGGAACCTTATAGCCTTTAAGAGCGCGTTATTGTATAAATAGATATAATATTGTGGCCGTAATCCTAACCGGAGTTCTTCTCCAGTGTTATGCTTAGGGTTGGTTGATCTGAATGTTGAATCCCCCAACCACAGTTTCTATAGTCTTCTTAGAACGTTATTATCTTAAAGATTGCCTTTGTCAATAACTCCAGTAACCCTTATACTGAATATACAGTTATAAGTCCGAGTTGTTGATGTTTGTCCACCCTTTCCATCACTGGTATATTGAAGACAGACCCACACACACCGAGGATTTAAGCCACTCGCAACTGAGACGGCCGATGAGGCTGGCGAAAGATAAGGTTCAGCAAAACTGTGAGCTGATAGGGTTTCAGACGTAGAGATCCACCACACAGTGCACCTGAGGGTATGGAATCTCCCACCCACCGCTGACGAGGTGCGGAATATTAGAACAAAGAGCAACGTTTGTGTATTGTGTTCCAAGGAAACGAAGCTGGATGATCTCGTTCGTCATACACTCTTTGGTCACGGTGTGTAAGAAGGGACAGAAATCGTAGTGGTGAAGTGTATATGTTCATTCGGAGTGACTTTCCATATGACCCCAGGATTGATACTGATCGTGAAGACTTGCAGTCTGTTTGGGTCAACATTTTGATACCCAAAACTAAGCCTATTTTAATAGGTTTCTGCTATCCACCTGCTGATCGGACTAATGCCTAAAGAGTATTAGAAGTATATACCAGGGCACTGGGAATCCTCAGCTTACGAGGTCATAATACCGTGTGTATTCAAAGGTAGTGGGAAGCCTAATTTCGGAGGTCATAAGAACGGGAGTATTCCAAGGTAGTAGGAATCCTCAGCTCGGAGGTCATAAGAACGAGTAACTTTAACGTCATAAGACCTGGCAGGAACACGTAATGAATACCCTACACTCATTTGGTCTCCAAAAAGTGGGGCTTTATCTCCGTACATACTCGCAGCAGTGCGCGGTTCTTCATTTCCATCTGTGATTGATGCACGACGCCTCATAAAAGAACCAATCAGCAGTACGGTCCGGAGAACATCATAAGGGACAGGGGCTCATGAGGAGAAGGATTCTTCTGAAGGCCTTTTAGGACGCACAAGATAGGGCATTTCTGGGCAGGAGACCAAGAAGCTTGAGGCCCCCTCAGCCTTCCATCTATGGACGGCAGTGCCAACCAGTGAGCGACACAATCGATCCTTTTTTTAGACTTGATGTCTAGAAAATCTCTCACGTTGGTGCCATAGCTTGTGACTTCTGTGTCCAGATGATTACCTACTGTGCATGAGAGGCCTCGGAGCGGCAGATGAAATCTCATAACACTGACAGTAGTGTTCATGCAGTTTAAGGACCATAACAAAGCATTGTTTGTTGGTAGGGGATCTACAGTAAGTGGATTTCAGTCTGTAAGACTATGAGCTACCAGAGTTTCTGTAACAATGTAGAGAAACCTTGGTTGAATTCTAAAACTACTCACTGGGTGGTACACTACACTCCATTGTCCCAGTTAATGCTGTAAGAGTCAGACGGCGATCTGAGCCATGGTGTATAGGTAAGCTCTTTAATGGTACTGAAAACTAAATAATTCTTCGTGATTTCTAGAGATTAAAGGAACAGTCAAGGTTCACTGAATTTAAAAAGCTGAGGAGAGATGCTAAATGAACGATAAACAGGATTAAATTGGACTACTTTAGGGGTAATCCTAAAATCAAATTCAGATCATGCCAATCTCTGAAACTTCGATTTATGGAAAACTGTTAAAACCAAATCCAGTAACATTGGTCGTAACACTGCAGTGTTTCCTGTGATAATCTTTGACTGAAGAGCTTAATTTGTTTACCGCCATTCCCCAGTCTGATAAACAATTTACCAACCCCACTGGGGCTTGTTTGATAAACAGGATGTTTCCGCTTACTATGCAAATAACGAAATTAGTTAAGGCTCTTTCTCTGTGTTGTTAGAACTCTATCAATGACAGCCCGTTTTCGGGTGTGCCATTACTGGCATAGGTCGGACGTGTGTTCAGAGGGGTGCCATCACTAGCTGAGGTTTATGTGCGTGTTTTTGGGTTACCATGATGTGCACATATGGAGTGTGTATTCTCTGGATGCCATTATTGACACAGGTCGGTTCGTGTGTAACTGTGGTTATTGTGGGTTCCTTTTGGTTGATGTGTGTATGTGTTGTGTAAAGACACGCGAAGACAGCCATTCATTAGCTGGTTAGTTGGGCATCAACTGTCAGGGTCATTAAGGCCATTAACGTCAGCGTATAATCAATCGAGAAATCTCAAACACCTTATAGTGTAATAACGTTTAAAACCACTTGGTGTATGGACCACAAATTTTACTGAAAAATGCTACATGATTTTTATGTTATCTTCGCGGTTTACCATCATATAATATGTAATTTGTTGCTGTTATTTGTATATTACACTTTTACGAATTCGAAATAAACTGCTACTACTCTTACCACTACCTTTTCAAAATACACGAGTACGGGTTTGTCCGTTTTCATAAACTGATATGTTTATAGAAAACTAATTTTGAAAGTTACATTCTGGAATGCCCAACTTAGGTAAATTTATGTCCCCTTTCATAGGATAATTAATCCTATGGTAAACATTGCCTTGTTCTTGGCAAGGACCATATATACATTGACAACATGTTACTTTCATCTTTTTTATCAAGGTATTATTAATCGGTGGGTACAAAATAACGTTGTCGGCCTCAGTGATCATGGCAGGCAACGAGCTAAATTCAGAAATACTCAACCAACCAAACTCGTATTTGTAATCATTCCTTTCAGTGTGATGTGCACTGTATATTTTTGTTATTTTAGTCGAGGAAATAGGTTGATGTCATCAGTATTATAATACCAGAAGACTTCTTGGCAACGATTTTTAATACATGTGGGTATGCAATGTGTTAGAGCAGCAGTTAGGAGTGTCATTCATGCACGTAAAATAAGGTTTAGAATATTTCCATGTGAAAAGTGGACGGTTTAACCTGGAGAATATATGGGCACCGTAGACATGCTCATCTCTTATATCTAATGACTTTTTTTTGCATAATGTGAGCAACATGGCACGTTCAAACCATGCCTCCCATATACTGTCGTCTGTGGTGAGAGGAGTAAGACAGACGGATGAGGAAACTAAGGAGAACTCCTCAGATGCTTCTTGATCTGACTCTTAAAGCTGGGAAGGTGAGAGGAAGAAAAGAAAATAGTTCCACAGCTCTTCTCTGCGAGGGAAAGTGGAGGTATCAATAGTCAATCCTCGTAAGTCTGGTCTCTTCACAGAAACTATAGAAAGCAGAAGCCAGAAGTGAGTCACGGGTCTAGGCCTTGGTGGCAGGGATACATACGTATACAGCCAGCTCAAGAGAGCAGTGGCAGAAATAATACCTGTAAAATAGAGATACAGAATAGGGAAAGGGACAGCAACATCACGACCGGTAGAGAGAGAGGGTCGGGAAAAAAATGCTGATGCCTGTAGAATTGATGAGGTGGAAGACTTCTGACTCCAATCTGGCTAACGAAGAGGTGGAGGAAAGCGCCTCCCCAGATGCGTGAGTAGCACTCCATACTGGAGCGGATTTAACTTTTTTGATGCTAAAAAGAACAATTATTGTGGCACATATACAATACCCCCTAGAATATGGGGAATCAGAAATTGTGGAGCTTATGATATGGGGTTTCCATGATAGAGTAGAGGATATAGTCATTTGTGCTCAGTACATTATCTATTATAGGGGTGAAACGCGATGTTTGGACATTGGATAAAGGGAGACGAGTGTTATTTAGAAAGAAGTACAGGAAACATCGTGTTGTAGCCACACTGGATTTCACTAAACTGCTTCTTTATACCGAGATACTACTTCTGTTATTGCTGATGGAATTTACGGTGGCATTTCGAGGAAGGTCGGTGAATACCTGTCGGTCTGTTGCGTTTTCTCTTACTGTAGTCATGGACGAAGGATATAAAGGATATCTTCCTTTATCAAAAACAGAATCCATATCGACATGATTGAGTTCAGAGGACTTCTGTCCTCGAGAAGCTGGAGGCGGAACGTCAGCCCAGGTGGAGACCTGCTCGAGACTATCTGAGAGACTGACCCGTGACAGCCTGTAGTAAGGATTTGAAAAGGGTTGGAGTTGAGAGCATAGGGCGCTATATATGATTTGTTATAGTATGTCAGCAAGCTTAAGGGTAAACGAGCTTTGAAAATTGAGCTCATCTTGTATGTCAGGGGGCCATATGGCGACTGGTATGCTCTACACCCGTTCTGTTTGGAAAATCTGCAAGTTTGACGATAAGCGAAAAAGTGAAGCACTTATCTCTTCGTGAATAGTGTAAAGAGTATATAACCTTCATGAAGAATGTTGTATAACATTCAGAATGGCGTTCACTGTTCTCAGCCTGCCACATGATGCATTACGAGCTCAGGGTCCCATAAATAGTTGAACACTACAATCACCAAATTCAGATTCAACACAGATACTACTTCTAATGTCATTCACATGGATTTATTTTCTGACATCACTGTTTTCCTTGTAATGTTAGGTTCCTGTGGTCAATGAGTCTTCTATAACTTCTGACCAGTGGACAGGTTCAGGCGTTGCTATTGGCACTAGTCTGTT
>JAUTXX010433872.1:0-12805 GCA_032273605.1 Panulirus laevicauda
TGTTCATTCCAAATACAACATGCACAAGAAGACAGAGTTGGCCAGGAGGGTGACTGCGAAGAAAACTCGATCAATAAAATGAGTGCTCTTCTCCAGACTGTGGTCATTTTTTTTCTCATGAACTGGTCGTGGATGATCAAGTCCCGCTTCCTCTTCAGCTACTGGGGCCACTTTGACAATCCTTGCTTTCACGCCTTTTAAGTTATGGCCTGAGACACCAGCCATCTTTTCTGCAATGACATTGCCCATCTCACTCTCTGGAAATTCCAATGTATCATGGCTGGCCTACCATGTCTTGAACAGTGGTTCTGCGCTGACTGACCCAAAATCCCAGCAATAAATCTGAAGGGTGTAACCCAAAGACTTAACCTGAATTTTAGAGGCTTGACAGTCAAGGACAGAAGGACTTGCTAATCAGTACAGATATGCATTTGTCATTGTTGTAATTTCACATATTATTGTAAGGTGGCAGTACTTGCATTATGCAGGTTAGACACCGTCATTGTGAGAATATATTACTTTGTGATTTTCTCAGAAGTATGTTTGTCATGACTAGTACACTTAGAACAAAGAATTCTTATGTGCTTTAATAGCAGCTGTCACTAAATAACACTAAATAACTGTATTCCCTCAGCATATGCATACACATACACAGACATATACATATATACACATGCACATATACATATATACACATTCACATATTCATACTTGCTTGCCTTCATCCATTCCTGGCGCTACCCAGCACCACAGGAAACAACATTACTTCCCTGTGCTTCAACAAGGTAGTGCCAGGAAAACAGACAAAAATGGCCACATACGTTCACACTCAGTCTCTAACTGTCATGTGTAGTGCACTGAAACCACAGCTCCCTATCCACATCCAGGCCCCAGAGACATTTCCACGGTGTACCCCAGATGCTTCACATTCCCTGATTCTGTCCATTGACAGTACATCAACCCCGGTATACCACATCGTTCCAATTCACTCTGTTCCTTGCACACTTTCACCCTCATGTATGTTCAGGCCCCGATCGCTCAAAATCTTTTTCACTCCATCCTTCCACCTCCAATTTGGTTTCCCACTTCTCCTTGTTCCCTTTACCTCTGACATTTCCTCTCTGTCAATCTTTCCTCACTCATTCTCTCCATGTGATCAAACCATTTCAATACACCCTCTTCTGCTCTCAACTACACTCTTCTTATTACCAAACATCTCTCTTACCCTTTCATTACTTACTTGATCAAACCATCTCACACCACATACTGTCCTCAAACATCTCATTTCTAACACATCCACCCTCCTCTGCACAACTCTGTCTATAGCCCATGCCTCGTAACCATAAAACATTGTTGGAACCACTGTTCCTTCAAACATACCCATTTTTGCTCTCTGAGATAACATTCTCGCTTTCCACACATTCTTCAATGCTCTCAGAACCTTCGCCCCCTCCCCCACCCTGTGACTCACTTCCACTTCCATGATTCTATCCACAGATAAGTCCACTCCCCACTCCCAGATATCTGAAACACTTCACTTCCTCCAATTTTTCTCCATACAAACTTACATCCCAGTTAACTTGTTCCTCCACCCTACTGAACCTAGTATATACCCTAGCCTGAGCCAGGTACCCATTTTATCGACCAAGCCCTAGCAAAGGATGAACAACTGGGTTGACTGTGGACCATCTGCTACAACCAGGATTCAAACCATGTGCTTGACCATGGGCGGCCTGTGAATGCGTCACAGCCAAGAACACGAACCACTACACATGATGTGAGCTGTTTTGATAACTGTTTTTCCCCTACACCTCAAATCTTTGGAACTCTCTACCTTCACATGTCTTTCCCAATAACTATGACCAGGCATATTTTAAAAGACAGGATTTTCACTTCCTGCAAAGTTCTTGTCTCTTTATTTTCCTTTTCATAATCTTCTCTATGTTTCAATTAAAGCCCAGCCTTGATGTCAACTTCATCCTTGACTAGAGCCTCCAACATAAAAAAAAAAAAAAATGATATATTGCAACATTAGTTTCCATGTAAATTGGGAGGAGGGACTTAAGGCCAAAACTGTACAAAATAATATTAAAAAATTAAAGTAAATATTGGAAACTGTACCAAATAATACTCAAAACATTAAGCAGTGAAAACGATATACAATACATACAAAAAATAAAAGACAGCTGTCTGCGCCATATTCATGAACCAATTCATTATACTACCCAGACTGTACTGGCAGCCAAGATGCTATGCCCCTGATCCACTGACTTTTCAACACCAGACTCTGCTTAAGCTTCTGGTGCTGCCGTAGCTTCAGTCACCATAGTATGGGGCTCTGATTACCCATCACATGTGTACAGTACATGTATATGTACATGTACATAAAAGATATTCTAAGGGTTTCTTTCAATTGACAACAAATGACACACTACACCACATTTTTATATTTCTTTCACTCGACACCACAGTTTATCTTTTTCATATTCTTAAAGTTATTTTAAGGGTTTCTTTCATTTTACACCACATCCGACTCTGCACCTCAATTTTTGGAGTTCTTTCATTCACACTATACTTTTATATTTCAAAAAGTTATTTTAAGGGTTTCTTTCAGTCAGTACACTACACTTTATATAACAATTGTGAAATTCTTTCACTTCACACCACACCCATTTTTTCACTCTACTCTTCATAAACAAAAAACACCTATTTTTTAAACTCATTTGAGAGGTTGAAGGTGGCCTGTGGTAATCCATATCAGTTGCAGCTTATGCATTAAAAGTCTTACTGAGCTGTCTCCATGTCAAAGTCATAGTCATGGAAGCATTGGATGAGTTGCTTGGTATGGTACAGAAACTCCTTCAGCTGTATCTTATCCCACTCTTTTCCTGAGTGGGGTTCACCCTCAATACCTGTCTCCTACTCCTGATGTCTGACAGGATGTCAGTTGGTGACAGGTCTTCCTTTATCCTGTCTAGGATCTGCACCTTCTCCTCTTCATCCTCCATTTTTTTGTAAACCTGGGTCATCTCTCACCTCCTAACTTAATTCAGTGATGTCCCTGATGAACTTCACCTTTTCAATGCCCTCAAGATCATGCACCACATTTGGCTGCAGGACACCACATATGGATTAGAGCTTCATTATTAATACTTTTTCACCTCACCCCAATGTGCATCTTGGTATCCTTGATGGTGAAGGCTTTCAAGAATTCCCTAACAGTGAGGCTGACATCACTGCTCATAGCCTCTGTCATCGTCTTCATCGTCCCCTTCAGGCATGACCACTTGCATAAGGTGATAGCTCTCTAGTCCATGGGCTACACCAGTAATGTGACATTGGATGGAAGGAAAAATTTTGGGTGTTATGATAAAGGAAACTAGGATGGAGAGGATAGCCTGAGGTATTTTCAGTCATTATGAGGGCTTTGTTGTCAAGGTTCCTTTCCTTATTGGATGAGGTTCTTCCAGAAATTATATGAAGATGCCATTCTTCAAATGACTGGAAGCTTCTCCATGTGGATGAATAATGGCTTCAGTTACCATGTCCCAAAGTGTTTGCTCATAAAAGCATGGTGATGCTCTCTTTTCTAACCTCAGAACATAGAGCATTTTCTTCAGTCTTCATGAGGCATGGCTTGTTTGGCATCTTTTTCCAGTAAAGGATGGTTTTGTCACTTTCATATTTGGTTTGGTGTGTAATCTGTCTCCTTTATAATAACTTGGAGTTTCACCTTCACTTTCTCTGCAGCCTCTGCATCTGCTGGCACAGTCTCACCAGACAGCACCATATTTCCCAGGCCAGCACACTTGATAAAGTTATGAAGCCATCTAGGGCTAGACTTAAATCTGCTTTCATTACCTGGCTTACCTTCTTTCTCCATCATTTCCTCTTGACTCTTGACTGCTTTATTCTTAATCAGTTGCCCAGTCATTGAAAACTGGCACACCCACATATTTTGCATCCAGATTTTCTGGGTTTCCTCCATTTTCTCATACATCATTAGCGGGACATACATCTTCACCTAAGAAATAGTTGGATGAGCAACATCTTTCCTTACTGTTTCACTTTATTGCTTGATTCTGCAGATTATGCTCTCATTAACCCATAACAGCAAGCAGCAGCAGATACACAGAGCCACACTCCAGTTTGTTCAGTACTTTCTCCCCATCTTAGCAGGTCCAATTGTGGTAGGGATACTTGCTGGATGTTTAGGCAAGTACATGGATGCAAGTGTAGAATTATACGAGTGGCAAACAATACATCTTTACACTGTGGATACTAGCAGAAAAATAAGTTGGTAGGCAGTGACATTTGGGTGAACCATACTGTATGGCAATGCCATGCAATACATCAACAGAATGGGAGTAATTTAGGTAATTGTGATGTATTAAAATCACTGCATCAAATCACATTACATTACAGCTCATCTGTATTATATTTTTCCGTTACCCCAATGAAACTGAATAAATGAGTTTTCACTATATAAGACGTCATATTACAGTCCATATGTTACCATTAAATGATAAACATTGTAAAGCTACCAGAGGATGTAATTTAGATAAGAAATTTGCAGTTCTCAATTGAGTAAAATTTTCATATTGTTGAACAAGTTTCTGCTGGGATTTCATGTCTCTGCGTGTGTGTGTTTGTGTGTGTATGTGTGTGTGTTTTTATTAGATCATTTCTCAAGCAGGTTTGGCTTACTCTGAGGCTGATATAGAAAAATAACCAGTTTTGATGTAGCAATTAAGACCTTAGTATTCCTGCTTAGTCCAATAAATGTGTAGCATTGTTTTTGTTTTGCACCTTAAAAGTGCAACCCATAGAGGATAGTAGTTCTAAGTATACATATAGTAATAAGAATTCATTCATGATATCATTCAAGTTTCTAAACTTTTTATGCTTTACAGGCTTAGGTTCAATAGGCACATGTGAGCCATGGGTAGCATGGGTTGGTGCCAATGCCACTTTGCACGCTGCTTGGGTCGCTACACTTCTTGGGTGCCAGCTTTATCAGGTAATACTGTCATATTTTTTAGGGTGGCCAGATAGGGCTATAGCAGAGCTAGAAGCAATGGTAATGGGTTTTTTAAAAAGATATTAGGAATAGGAAAGTTGAGAAAGTTTGTGCTGGATGCTAAAGTTCTTGTGCAAGTGAGGATTAAGGAGACATGGAGATATGGTGAAAGGAAGAATGGAAAAGTAAAATTGTTGGTAAGGGAGAAGATAAATCAGAGAGAATGCAAGAAAGATAAAAGAATGGTGACAGAAAGTTTAGATGAAAAAAGCAGTAAATGTAGGGATGCAGTTATGTGTGAATAAGGTGTTTAAAATGTTTAGAGGAAGACTGTTAATGGTTCTAAAATCAGTAGTTGGATAAAAGGATGTGAGATATAAGAATAAAAGTGGAAATACTTGGTGGATGGATGAGATTAGAAATGCTGTGGAAGAGAAGCTCAAGAGATTTGGCAGATTGGTCAGCAGTACAGGAGGGAAGAATATATGATGTGTAAGTGGAATTGTTAAGAAGCTGATAGAGGAAAGCAAAGAAAGAGTAGATGAAGATTCTGGAAGAGAGTTGAGTGAAGGTTAATGGAATTAAGAAATTGTACTGGAAGGAGGTGAAAAAGGAAGGGGTGCATGTAAGAGTGGAAATGTAAACGTGAGAGGTAAAGAAGGGGAGTTGCTGAATGAAAAGGAGTAAGTGAAAGGTTGATGGAGAGAGTATTTTAAACTGATCAATATGGGAGAAGGTGAGGCTGCAGATGTTACATGCATTGGTTTGGAGGACGGAAGGAAAAGGATAGAAGTGCAAGGGCCTATAGCAATAAGGGAGGTGAAAAAGGCAATAAAGAGATTGAGGGTAGGAATGGCACCTGTAACGGATGGGATTACTGCTGAAATGCTGAAGAATGGAGAGTTAAGTTTTGATAGAGCGAATGCATTTGATATGTTATTTAAAATGGAAGCAGAGAGTTATGCCTGAGGATTGGGTGAAAGCTCTTATTCATCGTTTTTCAAAGGAAAAGATGCTAAGGATGCATGTAGCAGTTATAGGGGAATAAGTTCATTAAAGATAACTAGGAAAAGTGTATGCAAGAGTTTTGAATGGAAAAGTGATCAAAGTGACTGAATGGAATATAAGTGAGGAGCAAGGTGGTTTTACGAAAGGTAGGGGTTGCATAGATCAGATTTTTGTTGTGAGAATGATTGGAAAAGTATCGAATGAAAGGTTAAAAGCTGTATGTGGCCTTTATGGATCTGGAGAAAGCATATGAGAGTCGAGTGGATTGCTTTGAGGGATGTGTCAAGGATTTATTGGGTAGAGGGACAACTGCTGAATGGTGTGTAAGCCTTCTATAATGGAGCAAGTGCATGTGTAAGAATGGATGGAGAGTTGAGCAAAAGTTTTGGTATGCATGTGGTTATAAGGCTGAGCTGTGTGATGTCATTGTGGCTTTTTAATATATAGGTAGATGGAGTGATAAGATTTGATACTATGTTGTTTGCTGAAAGTGAAGTGGAGTTGCAGAGGGTGTTTCTGCTAAATATAAGAAACAACGTGGTTGGTGCTGTTTGTGTTTGGAGCTCTTGGGAAGCTATCCTTAGGTGGATATCTGTATGTGTGTTTCCAGCAAAATCATTAGTATGTTTTATGATGTGAGTATGCCTAAGCAATTGAAGATAAGTGCAAGTAAAAGTAAAGTAATGGTGTCCCAAAGGAAACGGAGTGAGAGTATAGATTTTTGCAAAGCCCTATAAAGTGAGAAGAAAGAAACTAAACTGTGTTATAGATATGGGGGAAAGAAAGACCGGAAGAGGTGACAAAATTTAAGTATTTAGTAGTTGTTTTGAGTAAGTTTGGTGAAATGGAAGAAGAGATAAGGGAGAGAGCAGTACAGGGTAGTAGAGTCATTGGGTCCCTTAACAGAATACTGTACAGTAGAGGTATACATATGGAAGAGAAGAAAGGCTTAAGGGACCTCATAGTCCTCTCAACCCTGACTGCAGCCAAAACATGGACATGGGATGAGCCTCAGAGGTCAAGAATCCAGGCTGTGGAAAGAGTTGTTTTGAAAGGAGCATGTGGTTTGATGAGATGGAATGAAGAAAGTAATGAGGAGGTTATGAGAGATTTGGTATGGCAAGGAATGCAAAGGGGATGAATTGTGGAGCGATATAGTGGGTAAGCTTCAATAATTTGAGGTACTTCGGGAATGTGGAAAGAATGCAAAAAGGGGAATTTACAATGAGAGTGTATGATAGAATGATTAAAGGGGCTGGTGTGAGAAAAGGCCACCTGTCCCATGGGGAAATTGAGTGGAAAAGTACTGGAGGAAGAGAAATGAGGGAAGAATGCCTGGAATGATTTATGTGGGGGAGGCATGTAAGGACAGGGATAAGTGAAGACTCTTTTGCCCTGGCCATCCCCTTTATGAGAACTTCCAGAGGGAGTGGGCATCAGAGATATAGAGAGATACAGAGATAGATGGGATGGAGAGAACTTGGTTGAGAAAATTAAATCAAATGTACAGTATTAGGATTATGATATCATTGGAACATATGTAATTTATAGGTATAAAGAGAATGGAAATATTTAAGTGAGAAGAATGGGAGTTGATATAGGATAAACTTGAGGTGAGTTGCAAAGGATATATTATTTGTTTGTGTGCATATCACAAGTTTTATTATCTTGTTCAATCTTTATCAATTCTCCCCTCGGTAACCCTTAAACTGCATAATTGATACTAAGGGATTCTCTCCTGTACAAAAGAGACAAACAAAATAAAAAATTATTTTTTGTTACTGAACATATGTTTAGCATCCATAAGGAAATAAATACCTTGAAAAAGTAGTGAAACAGGGTTTTGAATGGACCACAGTGAGGCAGATGGATGGTCAGTGTATGAATATTATTATTTCCCAGTCATTACAGATATGTTAAAGAGAAACTTTTGGTTGTAAATGCACTGAGATTGGCAGCTGGTGGGACGTCTTTTCTCTTCTTAGTGGATGCGTTGGTGAAAGTTTGTAGAGGCTTTAGAAAAAGAGGAAATGAAATGGGTAGGAAGAGGGTATTGAAAGTGAGTGGGCTTGGAAAAGAGGCTAATGTGAAGAGATACCAGGAGATATTGGTTGAAGAACGGCAGAAGGGGAATGGGTGAGGAATGGAATGTATTTAGGAAAGTATTGCACACATGTGCAAGTGAAGTGTGTGGCATGTGGAAGGTGGGATATGGGTTATTAGAATACTAAGACATGTAGTTATTGCATGAACAATATAGTCAGTTTTACAACATAGTAGGACAATTTTACCTTATCATCTAGATAGGGTGGAATGTGTTAAATCTGGTTGAAAATAAGACATCTTCCTCGGAGAGTGAAGTTGGCTCAAATCACAGCATGCAATGCAACACACAGAGTGCTTCTTGGCCACTTATTATCTGTGAGACATTTGTTGCCATCCAGTTACATAATAGGGTACTCTCCCATTCACCATGCCACCAGAGTAGTCAAGTTCATACAGTTTGCCATCATCACATGGAATAAGTGTCTTGTGGCAGAATTTCTTAGTCATTAAGTGTGACTCTTGAGCCCTAAACTAATTACATTGTGCACCATTGTGTAAAACAAGTGTTGTAGGTCAACCTGGTCCCTCCTGTGGGTTCAAGAGGGTAAGGAATGAGTTGCAGTGGAAGAAAACAGTAGCTGAATTGAAACAGAGCACAGGGGACTGCTGAACGAGCCTGTTGAAACATAATTTTTAAAGCACTTGGGCACAGGATGATTGTGATTTCCAGAATGCTTACATTCAAAAACTTATGAATCAAATGAAAACAAGCATAAGAAAATGTCAGCAGTAGGTTGATTAACTTTGTGTACAGTATGCAGTACAAATAATTTTGCACAAGGTTTATAAGCAAGGCTTTTGTGCTATTCATGGATTCAGGAGAGGATATGTTGAAAAAGCCTGCAAGTAGCATACACTGACTAGAACACCCAAGCCAAACAAAAGTGGAAAAAAGTATCAGAAAATAACATTATTTGCATCACAGTCATTAGGGTTAAGGAGCTCATTGCCAGATTATTATCTATGTAATGCCATTACAGCCAAGTCTTTATAATGCAAGCAACTGGATTCTAGCCTGACCATAAAGAAACTGTATACTTATTCTTAGACTGGATGACCACAGAGTACCCAGACTGTAAAGACTCATTTAGCAAGCAGTTTAACATTTGATTTGAGCTACCAAAGATTGACACCAGCTTAGTGCATTACGACTCTTGCATCAGTAACGAGAGACAGTGGTATTCAGGAGAGGGTTGGAGAACTTCAGAAAAGAGAAAGACCATGTAATCCTTGCCCATAAATCCTAGGTGCTAGTGAAGTCTTTCACAAGGAATAATGATCATGAAGTTCAATTACTTTGCATTGATCGGCAACATCATTATCAGCATCAAAGCTTTAAAGAAATATCTTACAACAAATATCTTACAAAATAACTTACAACGTTTATATCTACAACATAAGACATACCGTGATATGGGACAAGGTCACAGCAGAATGCAGTTCATTAGTGATAGCAAGATAGCTACACTTGGCATGCAATTTAAAACAATGACATGAAAATCTTGTCTCAAGTGGTGAATGTTACTGTCGATCATTTACCAACAAATTATATGTGATGCAGTTTTAAGGATTAAAGCATTGTATTTGGACAGAGTATGCTAAAAATTATTTTAGTGTATTAATGGTCTTTTTCGATAACTGTATTGGACATACGAAAAACATAAACATGGTTTTGAACTATCTCCATGAGTTGTGCACTAAAAGGCTATATTTCATTGAACACATTTGTTTGATACCTGGACATTCTTACATTACATTTGATCTGACATTTAGATATAATGAATAAAGAATTGAAAGAGCTAGTACTGTTGTAATGCTCATGGACTTTTTTGTGGTATCATCCACACTGCAGTGGCCAATTATTACCTGGTGGTGCACATGGCACAAAGTGCATCCTTGATTTTGCTGCAGTGAAAAAATGTATTTCCATGAGACAGCATCAAAAAGCACATTCAGAATGCAAGGAAAGTCACCCTTGAAGTGAATTACCAGATGCGTTATTTAATCAAAAGTGACTTTAAAGATGATGAAAATAGCATTCATAAAGTGAAATGCAAGCCTGGTAAGAAATAATTTTCATTAAAAAGTTCAATTTGTCAAATTGAACTTAAACTGAAGGATGATGGTCCATTTGCTCATAATGAACAGAAATTGAAAGACCTAAAGGTTTTAAGGGATAAGGGATGGCTTCAGGCTGTGGTTATGGAAAGAATGGTCCAGTCTTAATGAAAGTTTTATTGGTTTATAATCCTAATACTAATGATGCATTGTCCTAATGTGACGTTGATTCCTGCAATAGAATTATAGGTTTTGAATATTTTTCCATGAAAATGCATGCCTTCAGTTAATATTTAACAAATAAAATTGCGAGACTCAACATTTCTAAAAACTACCCTTTAATAGTGTAGTGTCTTGTGTACACAGCACACTGATTACTTTAAAGATTACATTTAATTCATTGTTGTGATTTTTTTTCCTACATTCATTAGCACAGTGATTTTGTATGAATAAAAAAATTTTAATCCTCAAATTTTAGTGAACATTAAATCATGGAAAGCTGCAACATACTCATGGAAAAAAAAAGACTAAAATCACACAGAAAATAACAGAGCTGTTAAGGTTTGAAGATGACTTATTTCTGAGGAAAACACTGCAGAAGATGTGGGTGTGGTTGGTGCATAGCTCAGCTCCTTCTACAGACACTTGTTTTTAGTTGTTCTCTTGACTGGAACATCCATTGATTTAATCTTGTTTTCTAAGTACTTTCTTAGAGTATGAGAGTAGGGAATGCCTAAGAGATAATGCAGATTGCTGTCCATATACTTAATGCTGCTGTATTTGCCTCTGTAAAGTCTAAATTGTTATCAGTTGCATTTATATGTGTGAGGACAATATGTGGTATGAGGTGGTTTGATTAAGTGATAAAAGGGTAAGAGAGAGATGTGGTAATAAGAGGAATATGGTTGATGGAGCTGAAGTAGTGCTAAAATGATTTGGACATATGGAGAGAAAGAGTGAGGACAGGTTTACAAAGAGGATATATAACTGAAGTGGAAGGGACAAGAAGGAGAAGACCATTCTGGAGATGGAAGGATAGAGTGAAAAATACTTTAAGCACTCAGGGTCTGAACATGCAGGAGGGTGAAAGGTGTGCTTAGGACAGAGTGAACTGGAGTGATATGGTATAATAGGGTGGTATGCTGTCAGTGGATTGAACCAGGGTATATGAAGCAGCTGGGGAAAACCATGAAAAAGGTCTATGGGGTCTGGTAGTGGAAAGGGGCGGTTGTAGTTTCAGCATATAACATGACAGCTAGAGAATGGATGTGAGCAAATGAGGCTTTTCTTCATCTTTTCCTGACAATACATTGCTTACACAAGAAATGGCTGACAAGTATGAAACAAAGAAGTTTTTAACGAGGATGTAAAACCTGTGTATACATATATAGTGAGAGAGGACAGGAGAGTGAATGATTCTTATTGAAGGTTGGTCTGCAACAGGGTTCTGGGATGTCACTATGGTTGTTCTATTTGTTTTATGGATGGGGTGACGAAGGAGGTAAATGTGAAGGCCTTAGAGCAAGGGGTTTGTATGCAGTCTGTAGGGGATGAAAGGGTCTGGGAAGTGTCGGTTGTTTGCTGATGATACAGCACTATTGGCAGATTCAAGTGAGAAACTACAGAAGTTGACTGAGTTTGGAAAACTGTGTGAAAGGAGGAAGTTGAGGGTAGGTGTGAATTAAAGTAAGGTTATTAGGTTCAGCAGGGTTAAGGAACAGGTTAGTTTGGGGTGTGAGTTTGAATGGAGAAAACTTGAAGGAAGTGAAGTGTTTTAGATACCTGGGAGTGGACATGGCAGCAAATGGAACCAGAAGTCGATCATAGGGTGGGTGAGGGGGCGAGAAAATGTCACCTGGGAGGGAAAAAATGGATATTTTTGAAAGTATAGAAACTACTGCCAGCAATGTTATATGTTTGTAATGCATGGACTAGAGATAAGACTGTGCCAAGGAGGGTTGATGTGTTGGAAATTAAATTTTTAAGGGCAATATTTAGCGTGAGGTGGTTTGATCAAGTAAATAATGAAAGGGTGTTAGAGAGGCATGGTAATAAAAAGAATTTGGTTGAGAGAGCTGAAGAGGTTGTGTTGAAATGGTTTGAACATATGGAGACAATGAGTGAGGAAAGGTTAACAAAGAGGGTATGTGTGTTAGAAGGGGAGGGAACAAGGAAAGTGGGTGACCAAAGTGGAGATAGAGAGAAAAAGATTTTAAGCTATCGGCTGAACATGCAGAAGGGTGAAAGGTGTGCATGGGATAGAGTGAATTGAAACAAGGTGGTATACTGGGGTCAATGTGCCATTAATGGACAGAACCAGGGCATGTGAAACATCTGGGGTAAATCATGGAGAGGCTCCTGGGACCAGGATGTGGAAAGGGAGCTGTAGTTTCGGTGCATTACACATGACAGCTCAAGAATGGATGTGAGCGAATGTGGCCTTTCTTTGTGTGTTCCTGGCATTGCCTTGCTAATGCGGGAAATAGAGACCAAGAGCAGAGGAGGGTATGTTTGGACATATGGAGAGGGGTGGCTGAGAAGGGATTGACTAAAAGGATATATGTGTCAGGGGAGGAGGGAATGAGGAGAAGCGGGAGACCAAATTAGAGGTGG
>JAUTXX010433983.1:0-12804 GCA_032273605.1 Panulirus laevicauda
GGCCACAGCACTGCAGAAAATAACAGAACACATGAACAACGCTGGTGGGTCATTCTCTGCTGAAGATGTGAAAAAGATCGATACACTGCAAAACCAGCATCGACGAGAACGGAGGCAGTTGCAAAAATCCGTGAAGTCTGGGACCGTTTGATCTGTTAACACTGTTTCAAAGCGAGAGATTTACGGGCAAATCAGAGTGCCCGCCGTGCATATGCCCGTCGTGTGGAAGGGCCTTGATACAGGAAGTTTTAGAGGAAATTTTATGGTTTGCTGGTGAAGAAGGAAGAGTTCTTGGTGATGAGAAAGATAATAGCATTGTATGAAAGACAATGGAACGGTGTTGAAGTGAGATGTGGAGATGCTGAACTTGTCAAGGGAAAATCGTTTCTTGGTTGGTCATTTCAACCTTAGGCCTATCGACTGTCAAGGTCATTATAAACGACAATATAATTTTCTAACTACTAATCAAAGTTAAGAAAGAGTTGGACACTTTCTTCAGGTGTTCAACATAATTCTAAGACCATTTGCACTCGCTAAAGGTATCATCACTATATAATAGCAACAGCAGACAGGAGAGCGATACAGATTTCCTGAGTGAAGGTCTGTTGATAGAGACAGCTGAGCTGGTGTGGCCAGGAACAGGTTGCTGACAGTTAATTCTGTTTCTAACATACTGGAGGTGTCTTCCAGATTAGAGATTTCTTCCTTCGTTAATTCCACGTACTACTTCAACAGAAATGAGTCTTTCTCTTATGACTTTTTCGTCATTCAAGACTGAGAACTTCGGCTCCACACTGGAGTCTTTGCTTTAGAAGAAAAAGTAGATGAGAGAGGAGGTAAGCACGATGGAAGGTAAATGAATTTTGGTACGGACACGTGCAGAGCTGGCAAGTGTGCCACTGCACTGCGTTGATGATGGAAACAGATAGTCATTTGGCAAAGCAGCAGGAAAGAAAAATAGAATCTTAAAGGATGAGACAAAGTGTAGGTGAGGGAGACGTTGGAGACAATGATGATTATGGAAGCACTGTGCAGTACTGTGAGGGACACGACAATGTTTAGGACGGCAGATAACTGCTGGCGAGGAAGGGAGGAAGCAGTGCTAGAGCAAGTGACAACGCTAATAATACAATAACTGCGTCTTTCAAGTGCAGGAAGCGACAAATTGTTGGTGCTAAACTTAACAAACGAGCAATTTTGATAAGGGTTACACAAGTATTGCACAGATTTATGAAGGGACACTGAAGTATTGCACAGTGAGCTAGTCACTGGCGACGAAAGGAGGAAATAGATGAAAGAGGCACTGTCAGATGAGTAGCTATTTGACAGAGGGTGTTGGAGAGAAGGCAGCTTGTAGTTCTTGGGAGGCTAAGCATTACCTTGCGAGTTATTGCCTGGGTTAAGGCCATTTGTTACACCTCACGACCATAGCATAAAATGAATCGCCATTCTAGCTCGGAGGGGCTTCACATGATGTCTTGTCGTGGGCTTCCGATTTTGAGTTTATTGTTGCAGAGTAATTTGCTCACAATCTTGTTTTACCATTGGAAAGTGATACTTGTTCCAAGTTTCGTATCGCGCTGATTTCCAAGAAAAATAAGCTCTGAAAAAATATGAATTCGTTTGTGTGTGCCGAAAAAATCTAGCAAGATAAAGCGTTTGTGTGTCTATATGTGCATTCATTTCTCTACCACTTCCCAGAGGTAAGGATAACAGCTAGGTTATCTTTGAGTCTCCTGTCTTATCCAGAATTCGAACTCGGCCCGTAAGATTGTTAGGTGAAAACTCTAACCACTGCACTACGGAGGTATTGCGTGTATGTATAAATACATAACGTGAGGGGGTTCTACACTCGTAGGGTCCCATCTCTTTATGTCTCTACTTACGTAAAACTCCTTAAATTTTTGTATGCCGTCGCCTTTCGCATCTTCATTACTTCGTTTATATGGGTCAGTCTCGACACATATATTATGAAAGTACTACTTCCCATTTTTTTTTTCTTTTGCCTTGGCCTCTGATGGTTCTGGCAAGGAATCATTTTTCGTAGTATTGTCGATGTATTGAAAATTTTTCGTAAACTTAATGGTTGAGCTCGAGTCGTGCATTACTCTTCTCTTCTCCATAGTAGACAATTTTTTACCCCTAACCTGTGCTGTTACTTCTCTTAACTCTGGTACAATTATTGATGCCCTTATTTGGTGTGTGTTTTACTATATGCACTATAATCCTGCATGAATATAAGGGCCAGAAGGATATTCACCTGGTGCACTATTTCATATACCCATAGCATCACGCCCAGGGAGATATGTAATGAGAAATGCCGACAACAGGTCTTAGTTCTGCAGTACGTCGTGATTCACAGAAGAAACACCCGTGATGATCAGTGAAGATGAACCCCAAATAAGAGGGATATTTCTTCATTAGCTCGTTCACATTCCTTCAGAGCATTACATATCAGGAGATGATCAATAATTGAAACAAAAGAACAGTAATGTTTTTTATTTATCTTAAACTTGAACAAAGTAAATTTAACAAAGAAACATTGTCCATCTTATTTACTAAAGAATTAGTCGACCATATAGGATCTAATTCTAAGGAATAAGAGTATGATAAGTGATTTTTGTGCAGAATGCGATTGGAACAATGAATCTCCTTATAGTAATCCTAAGATATAAGTAGAGTATTTGAATTGTTCATAAAATTATTCTAATAAGTATAGATTAAACAACGAACACCTCTTTAATACATCAAATATAAAGGATTTAAGACGATACATCAGATATCGCCCTGCTTACACTTAAGGACATAAAGCCCAGCATTTGTTCATAAGAATAATGAATCCTGATCAAATTTCTCATGGATTCGGACTCTTGATTCTCTATAATCGAACGTAACTAACACTTATGCTTTTGCATCTCCAGATTTCAAGCAAAAATCTTCAATAGATTTAATTTGGTTGGAGTTATTTCTTGCTTGGGAAGATTGTAAGCATTTCTCCCCTTGGGAGAGTGTGGCACTGAGGTTACTCCGTGGCTATATCACCTCGAAGACCGTAATTAATCGTTTTATATACAGTGATAATAAACGATATGGCAAAACACAACATGAAGATTAGACAAAATATCTTAATATGATGAAATATAGTATTACGGAAAGTACATGTAACTAATTATTCCAACGTCAACAGCCGTTGCGTTTCATTCTCGTGTAATTATCCACAAATTTTTATGCCGTGTATTCAAAGACATATCCATCTTGGATATAAAAAATCAAACATAGACACCCTCCCAAAAAAGTATCTGACATCCAGGACTGAAATTCCTAATAATCTACAACTTGCCAACCGAGATTAACACTTGACTTTGCCGCCACTCTGATGCAGTTGTAAACTGCACCAGGGTGGCAGCCAAGTTAGGTTGTGATCTAAGTCTGCCAGTTGTAGATTACTAGAAACTTCAGGTCCGTTGAGGTCGATACTTTTTTGGGAGAGTGTAAACATAATCTAATGTTGTTGTTGCTGCACTTCACATGTGAGAACCACAGGCGGTGTCTGGCGCGACACTGATGCTCTCATGATTGAAGTCCGCTTACTCGGAATTTAGCCAGTCCACACATTCTCCAAATGCGTTCCGACGAACGCATGATCCCGCCTCATCACTGTTGGTCTCGTGGGCAAAGGAAAAGTCTTCATCCCCATATTGTTCCTGTAGGGAAAAGTAGAGGAGAATGATGACTTGCAATGCATCATAAAAAAGAATCGGGGACATCATCTAAACATATGGCCAAAGTATATACATATATTTATTTTATGTAAATGATTTGGTCTCTCACCCTATTTACCCATTAGATGCTCAGAGATTCTTGGACTCGAGTACAATTCAACACTTGTCTCTTGCAGCAAGAAAGTAGAGGATGCATATTTCATAGATATGAAGTTTGTACATGAACGTTACATCTCGAGAAAGGTCTAATCATACTAAAGTATTACATGTGACCCTATAATTACCATGCCCGGATAAGTTGCCACTAGATGTTTAGATAACGTAGTAAAGCATGAGATGTAGGGTCGAGATAACGCGATTATAGTAATAATAATGAACGATTAATGAATTCCGGCAGCTATTCGGCTGTAAACAGTCGACATGTTACAGAACTTCGAGGTCATTGTATTGTCTAGTTAACTAATCATGTGAAGAGTTGAGGGCTGATTCATTGGTTAACTATATGAGGGATAATTCATTATGGTTCACTTTATCAGAACTTAAATTCGTTTTACTAAATGCTATTTTTGACTGTACACAGATTCTCATCCATAACAAACTGTGATTCTTTCTTTCACTTAAACATTTTGGCAATACTTGTCCACCACAACTGAATAACACATTTACTCTCCCTCACAAACTCTTGGTCTAACATTAAGGATCAACTGGACCACATATATACGAGGAAAAAGGAAAAACCTAGAATAGATTCTTGATTTGGCCTACCAGCACCCCTGAAACTTAACACTACGTAGTTGTAAACTCTATCTCACTAGGGGAATGAATTGTATTACAGATCATATGTATATAACGCATATTCATCAACTAAATGCGTATCATTTGAAAAGTGACTTATTCTGAGTCTGCTGAGTATGATTTTAGTAACTGGATGCGATTCGGTATTTTGATGAAAGGTCTGTGGGACCTGGTTGTGGAGAGGGGGTTGTGTTTTCGACGCATTACACATGACAGGTAGGAATGAGAGGATGTGACCTCGCTTCGTCTGTTCCTAGTACTACCTCACTAATGTGAGAGCGACGATCAAGACTGGATGATGATAATGGGGAGGCTGTGTCATCATGGTTAACGAAACTTGGGTTTTTTAACTCTGTATGGTAGTACTGGATTCTAATCCATCGTAATATGCCTCTCTGTGTATTACTCTATCGTATCAATTGTTGTTGGGAAGGGGGAAAGGGGATCATGGAATTTTTGATGCAGCAAAGGATTGTTAAATGAAAAATTCACGTCGTTTATTCTTAAACATATCAATGGTGCTGCTGTTAACTATACTAACTGGTACATCGTACCATATATCCACAGTCCTGGAGGAGAGAGAGTACTTCGCCTCATTCGAGTATTTGGGTAAATACATTTCTTAACCTACGTTCTTTGCATTTTTCTGACAGGTCACCATTCACATACTGCATCCCTGGCCCTCGCCCCTGTGTCACTGACGAAGCACCTGACATAATCATGACTTACTAGGATGGAGAGGTATCCACTGCTCCAGTTGTCACACTGGACGCTTGCGGCGCCGTCGGGTGAGCTGGGGACGCACACGCATCGTTTCCGCTCCTGCGGCAAGGCTGTCACCGCCATTCGCTTGCCAAACACTATGGCTAACTTCTCCAGCTTCTTCTTCATTTTCCCTGATGATTGCTTCCGCGTCATGAGGGGCACCGAGGTAAAGATGGTGCCTGTAAGATTAGTCGATAGATGATTTACATATGAACAGTTCTGGGTGAAAAAGTATAGCATAAATTACTGTATAAAAAGCTACAAATTTTGTCCTAAAATTGGGGAAAACATAATTTTTATGGGATTGGGCAAAACCCATTTTTCCTTTACTTATTGTGTTGGGTCCATGACTGAAGATCTGCAGTGTTATGTTAATCATCTTTAGATCCTTATCCAGAGTGAATACAAGAGATTTTCAATTTCATAAGGGGTTACCACTTAATTGAAATCATTAACAGCAGTAAATAGGTATATAAGTATATCCTTCAGATCACCATTAAACCTTGGCTATTTAGTAAAAGAAATAAATCCCATTTTCAAACGAGAGAAAATGTAGTAACATGACTGATATGGCGTGTGTCTTTTGAGATTAGGGTACAAAACATTTCCAGTATCAACCAGTAGCATGATAGCACAATTGAAATGTCTGTGTCAAATGTGTGTATGATGTAACTGATGTAACTTTCCAAACATACATTGCTGAAAACAATCTAAAATTAATCTAGGGTTTTGTGAAAAAGCAAAATGGTCATTGCTCAATCTTTGTGAAGCTTTTATCTATATGAAGGATGTTGAAGGGTATGTACCATCAGCTAGACATTATGAAGAGGGGAAAAAGGTAAACAAAAAAGAAATGCGGAAGAGAGATTGTAAAGAGTTTAAGGAACCTACACAAACTCTGTGAAAGCAATAGACCATGGGTAGCATTTGAAAGATACAAGGCCATAAATAACTGTATCTAGACAAGATGAGAGGAACATAGATTCGAGAAAAACAGTTCCCAAGTCAACAGAAAATCTGGAATTACAAATTCATAAGGAGACATTTAATGGTAAATGACCAAATCTTTAGATTAAATAATGTGAAAAGTTGCTGTTACAGAAGAGATTATAATGTGAACGCAATACGAAGTTTGGAGATGTATTTACACACCAAGACAAAGATATCATTACTGCCAACCAAGGAAAGGTAAACTACCTTGGAAATCTTAAAGAAATCAAGTGGAGGCCTAAAGTCTTACGTGGCAGAGCCCAAAAATTAGTTAGACGTGTGACCTAAACTTCTAACTGGTCAGAAATTTTAGATTTGGTTAATCTGTGAGGGACAGTACAATCCAATGGCTGCTGACAGACGGCCATACACACAGTCGATCGAGATTTAGGAACATATATGAGGAAAACACCTTAATTCCTTCCTGAAGGAGGGTCTGAGAGGATGACGAATCGTCTGTAGTACTTACCATTATTCTCGAGGGCGAGCGGGGCGCAGTAGGCAAGTTTGTTCTTGGGCACTGTGACTTGTCCTCTGATGACTGGGTCCCCAGTGAGACTCCCGGGTCTTCCGCGATTCCTAGCGTCCTTCAGCGTGTAGGCGTTCTCGCTGTCAATACCTGCAAGGCGTGAGATAAACGGGATCATCAACTAACGCTGGCACACGTGGGAGTAAAACATATCCACTTTACGAGAGGTTAAAGTAAAGGAGCAAACAGCAAGTGAAGTTATGGGAGCAACATGAGTAAGATGAGGATTGGGCTTGAGAGGTGTTAGTCGCATATTTACCTTCGCTAACATGAGGAAATGATATTAAAAGTGATGGAAATATTTTATGAATAACTCTAATGACAAATAAGTTAATAAAATCAACTTTTGAAGGTTACAAGCCAAAAAAATGGTGTAATGGAACGTCTGTGATTGATAGGTCAACCTGATTAAAGGCATCATTACTATGACCAGGGTTTATCATAACAACTGCCAACATTGAATCTTGAATACCATTTGTTAACATCAAACATCACAGTACATGACTGAAATTACTCAGGTCCTTTATTTCGTTAATGTTGGGTAGCTGTGTTACGGAACATGAACTCTGGAATCGTGGATTCACAATTACACAAATGAATTCTCATTATTCAAGACGTGACTTTTCTTTTCAAACAAGAGGAAAATATCTTGCCTTGAATCTTCTTCTGTTCCTTGGGTTTAGGGATGTCGAAGAGTCCCAGGTTGAATACGTGTAGGGTGATGGAATACTCCAGCAGAATATGGTACATGGTGCTGTATTCCATCTGTAACCGAACATCAGTATTACTCCTCCACAACCCACACGCACACACACACACACACACAGGCACACCTCTTCAAGAAATGCTGTGTCTGGAACCAATTCTTGATAAATCAGGTGACATTCATTACACGTGATATATTTATTTCAAGAATTGCCAAAACTCGAGCGAATCTTGCATGTTGGGATATTGTGACTCTGGTTCTGGACTACAGCTGAGGAGACGAATGCATCACTGAATCATCCACATCAGAAAACAGAGTAAGAATGAAGAGATGAATACACATATCAAGTTAGGAGTCAAGCTTGAAATAGATGTCATTTATATAACTTTAACTAATGACAGTTTTAATCCAAAAACTTTAAGGGAACAGTATCCATTTTTATTTTCTAATAGTTTTAAGCTGATATCGGCAATATTTCAAAGTGTTAAGTTTACCATTTATCTCTTAAATCATGCATTTTCAGCCTGAAAATCTTGTGAAAGATTGATTTATTTGTATCTATGTATATATTCAAAGTTTTATTGATTGTTTCAGGGTAGCTAGTCTCGAGGCGGAGTATGGAAGTGCTCACGGAGGGAACGGTGGGGCTGCAGGACGTGCAGGGGAAGAGGATGAACGTTACGCTGACGCCGGCACGGAAGTTGAGGCCAGCAGCGAAGGTCAGGGCGTCGAAAGCGTCGAAGACGCTCGCCATCTCTACCCTGTTCTCCGTCAGGTTCCCTGTTAAACGCACACACCCAAGACAATGTAAAGCTCATTAGTTATATGTATTGAATATATACTATAAGCATTACATATGTATATTATCTTTATAGACAGAATATCTAAATGGTTAGTTGCACGTTTCGAACAATGATAATTTCATTATCTCAACGTTCTGTGAATCCTTAGTATTATCCAATGGTTGTCATGGTCTATTTATATAATATAATCAAAGCTGTGTAGTATCGCTGAAAATGGAGGATTGAGAGGAAAGAATTGCTTTAATCTTTCATTAGCCATACCAGCTAGAGATCAAAGTATATTTCAGTTACAGGCAAACTTGCATGAAATCATTACACTTCATTGTTTAGCTAGTATCATTATTATCCAGTGGGCGTTTCTGAAAAAGTCATCAGTATAACAGAACTGGAAATACCTGTGTAAAGTTTGGATGATTCCATAGGCTGTCATGTTTAAAGCAGTGTGAAGGGGATACGTATGAATGAGCTGTGAGGCTTTATAGATTTTACTCATTTGAAATAGGTGGAGAAAAGGTAATGGACTGCAGAGAGGATAAGGAAAGATATGTGTTTGTTGTATCGGTAAATCGTGATTGTGTGTGTGTTCTGACTATAAAAGTTCTAACATCATCAGGGTCAGACGGATGTCATGGCTGCGCTACCCCAGAGGAAGAAGGAATGTGGTACTGTGGTGAGAACGCAACATATCCTCAACATATCATGTTCCAAAAAGAACAGGTAGAATAAACAGTCTGTAACTAAGCAGAAAGTGGCACATAACTTGGCATCATGTGAACGCGGCAACCTCTGCTGCTCAACGGTAGAAGCTTCAGAGAGATACAGGTATTTCTGATGATTAGGGAACTTATCTAACGGGACTAATACCATCGAAAATATCATTAGCCCTTATCATGTATGCGCATAACTGCAGTTGTTTTTCTGTATACATTGACATAAATCATAGATGTGTAAAGCGATTAACAACGGGATTCTAATACGTATTGATATTGTGCGAAAACGTTTTACAAACATTGCATTGATCTAGCTATGTGTTTATGGTAACAGTTTGTCCATACATTGAGTAAATGATACCGGGAAGTCGGATTACATGATTATTTGACGATTATTGTTTGATGGAACAGAAGTAACCGAATGAGGAAGCTAGGTGTATGATTTCACCTGGCATGTCAAGTTTGTGGACGACTCTGTATTCACTTCAGTAAAGAGGATTTATTTTCTTTGTTTTCACACACGAGTACAGATAACCACTAGAGATTCTAGCCTTCTTGTCTTTGTGCGAGTTTCTATTTGTTTCCCTCAACTAGATCAGGGGTTAACCTTTTTATGTATTTGTTGGAGACATCCGCAGCATCTGTGGCGTATATACATTATTATGTCTGGTCTGGAATCACAATCGAGGACATATTGTACCACCCAAACCCTTACTAGATACAGAACTAATGGTGAAATTGATTTGCTTATTGATTTTTTATATATGTATAATTCATCCTACTATTCATTTATATATCTATTGCTGGGTGGCCCACAGGTTAAGATGGCTCACAGGTTCTTGGAGTCAACAGCAGACCTTTGCCTAACATTCTCGTCACAGCTCTTCGGATTGTGTGTTGTTCCGCTATGGAGAAAGTTTAGCTGAGAGTGAGGTACTAGTGCAAAGGCAGGTGTAGAGCGAGAAGATGCAGTGTTGTGTGAGAGGAGGTGTGGCGTGAGACATTATGACGCCGAGGGAGAGGAGTAGGTAGGTATGTTGTGAGTGGCTGTAGGATGTAATAGCATGATGGCCTCTGGCTACAGGTGAGTGAAGACCTCTCTCTCTCTCCAGGACTTACTGAAGGGGACGTGATTCAGGGCTCTGTGGATGTTGGCCGCGTCCGTAAAGATTTGGTTGTTGACTGTCACTACAGTTGGCTCGGAGAACGTTGGGTCGTCATTGCCGTACACGACCATGGCGTATCTGCGTACATTCATATATATGTAAGGAAGTAATCACACTTAGGCATATGGGACTCAAACCTACGCCATCGATATGGTAGAGTAAAGAGCTAAAGAGCTCACTCGTGGTGTCTGAGCGGTTTTGCTCATTACTCTATCATTTCTGTGTCTAAGGGTCGAGTCCCATGTGTTTCAGTGGTGATTATTGCCATTTATTACATGCCAACAAAACATTTGGAAATGGTATATTACCCATCCACAGAATCCATTTACATTTATAATTCTCGTAATAACAAATCACAATGGAAAAGTAAAACTCTGAGGACAGAACATATGTAGACTTGGTTCTCTCAGCAGATTCCAACCTTCCTGTGAACCAGAGATCACTACCATCGAGAGATACCGGGACACTTACCTCACAAGGCGGATGCCATTCGCCTCGAGCTCCTCATTGACGACACTAATGAAGGTCTCGAAACGATTCACGGGTTTCTTCTCGGTGAGGATCATGTTGCACTCCCCAGCCTCTACGAGGAGGACAACGTCTGTGGACTTCAAGATGTCCTCTTTATCCAGCACTATCGAGGTTCCTTCCTCCAAGGTTCTCGTTACTCCGTCGTCAGTCATGTAGTCGCATCTGAACCGTGAATTCGAAGCAAGTGATTGGAAATGTCGTGTTGTGTATACACAGAGTATATCATACTCTTCATATACTGAATTAATACTAAATATTAACATTAACGAAAGGGTACCATGAACTTGCTTCCTGGAAGTCCAGTGATATGAGAAATATATAAAACTGTCTGTTGTATTGTGCATTTAGGTATTCATTGATGTTGAAAAGAATAAGTGAGCAAGTGGTAAACATCAGGTTATCAGGTTAGCTTTGTACTTGGATAGACGAAAGTTATGATTATATTTCAGATGTGAATAGTGTGGAATCATCACTCGACTTCGAATAATATGTTTACAACAAGCACTTCTCTCTCATTTTTCCTCAAGGAACACAAATAATTCCACTAGAAAAACAGACATTCAGTGATGGTTGTGCATATACTTATGCTGTAGATTCAACATAAGACTTAATGAAGTATCAAATATATATTGATAATTGTGCTTTAGTTTGAGTATTCTACTGGGAGGTGAGGCCACACTGAGTGTTTAGGGATGCGGTGGGTAGAACTGCTGAGTGACTGACTGAACACAGAAGACTGGGATCTTGACAGGGATGTTGTTGTTGGAGCAAGCCTCCATGTAGGCTGTAGCCGCCTTGCAGGTGCTGCGATCATCGCCTCGATAGTCCACCAGACACATGTGCAGGTAGGGAGTAGGGTCGATCTGCAAAGATAAATGGCTTCCCTGATCTAGCAATACCATCAACCCATATCATGAGTTTCAAGATGAGAGTTCGGATTGAGGAAGCACTGCATGTTCTTGATGGACTTGTATGTTCCATGTATTACAGTCAACCATGTAGCACACTGTCGGTGAAAAAATAGCTACAAAGAGATTTTGTAGTCCAGGAATGATAATGAGCTTTGTGACTGGTCATAACACCTTCCAAATATCAACACAATTCATCTGATCATGACCTATGGATCCCACCTGCTGCTGGACATACCTGGAAGAAGCAGTGCTTGAAGGGCGAGCCTTTAGACTGGAAGAGTTTGGTGCAAGTTTCGATGGGCACCTTGGAGCGGCCTCTGGCAATGTTGCCGATGGACTGACACTGTCGAGGGCTGACTTCCCAAGCGTCGGCCAGCACCCCAGCCACGTCCGTCATGGAGCCGTCAGGCAGTCGGAGGTCATCCGAAGGCTCGTTGTTGTAGAGTCCCAGCAACCCTCCTGTGTTGTCGAAGTTAACACCTGTTGGGTGAAGAAGTGCAGACTGTCGTAGGGTTAGAGACGTCTACAGCAGGACCCTATTGTAACGATGCATGCGGCCTGTTTGTATTATCATATGCCACTTAATTCTACGCCTCTCTCTCTCTCTCTCATACATACATATTTGATAGTGTGTAATGACTGAGTAGAATCGTGAACTATAGTGTTGATTACATATAATCTTTCTGCATTTCTCGTAGCATTGCGCATTAGTAATATGAATAGTAATTCTATGTATTGTTGTTGTAAGCACAATAAATCGCACTGTTGTCACCGAATATGAATAAATTTATAGATTTCTCAGTGTAGGAAACGAACCAGCCATTTTGCTAACGTCAATAATGTTGTCATTATTGATCAGGTTCAAGAAAATATTGTTTATCCTCACCATGCCAGTAAACCTGTTATGGTTGGCTTCATATAATACAAAGGAACCAAATAAACATCAATATAAGTGGAATATCATATGAATCTTTTCTAGGAATTCCAATGCATTGTTACGTATCATTTGTCGAGCTATCATAGGACTTTGTATATCTGAGTTGTATCTCTGAACAAACCAATTTTCTTCACGATGGACCAGAGGTAGACTTCATGTAGACTCTCCCTCCTAGAAATAGGGTACATTTGTGATTAGTTTACAAAGAATTTTTTTTCCTAGTCTTCATCACTCTTTAT
>JAUTXX010434093.1:2011-12803 GCA_032273605.1 Panulirus laevicauda
AAAAAAATTTAATGTGGATACATTAGAAAATGTATGATGCATGTACTAATACTTTTCCTTTCTTTTTCAGGATGATTTGAATAACGATTATGGTGGTTACAATGAATATGATGATTTCATATAGTGCAATATTGATTTAGACACCAATTACTATTGTTTGGCTTCTTGTAAGCTTCTCTTTTTTTTTTTTTTTTTTTTTTGTAAATACACAATCCCAATGCTTCATGAATTTACAAATTGGGTAGAATCTGGATGAATCAGGAATGTAAAATTAAGCTTTCTAGTTTTGAACTTCCATGTATTTTACACATTTTGAGTCCTGTAATACTTAAGTGCAAGTGGTAACTGCTAATACAAGTTGGCATATGTTCAGAGACTTCACATGGTTTGGAAATTCTTGCCTTCCCTCATACTTGCCATGTAACATATGCTCATTGAAAGCAGCACATGAAAATTTACAGATTGTTGTCATTAATAATAACAAAGATCATTCCTGCAGTTTCCTTTTTATATGAATTACAGAGGCTGTTTTTTTACAAACCAAGCTTTTTGATTTAGTTAAACGCAGTTGCTTGGGTGGACCTTGTATTCATCGGGAAGTGAACAATATGAACTCAATGATGACTGCTCCTGTTGAATGGCCTGCCATACTATTTGAAATCAAAATTTAGAGCATCTATGTTTTGCTGTTACAACTTGTGGCCTTAAATTTTCTCCTGTGATTGGCAGTTGTTGACGATTGTATTTAGCTCTCTTCACGACCTAACCATTCCTTCTACCTATGTAAGCAGCTTAAGTTGGCCATCTATAGGAGTGTTTTTTTAGTTCTCATTTGCTTTGGAAAGAATGGCAGGTTTGTGTTTAGGAAACATTTACAACTAATAAAAGTGTTTGTTATTTGATGTTCTCCTTTTTAACCTGATTTAAATACTTTCATCTCTAAAGATGTTAAGATAACCAGATAGCCAGTTTTTATATATATAAAATTTCATAGATATCAGATATGATTAACAAATTCATAGCTTACTTGGTATTCTTGACATTGAATAATTATGTGCCGTGGTGGGCTTGGAACCCAGACAGCAGGGCCATTGAAAATAATCTTAGCGGCCTAAACCAGTGTGTTTGAGGCCAGTTTGGGGGGGAGTTATATATAATGCTTTAGGTTTTTGCTGCTGGAAATGATGTTTGTGGTGAAATATTTTATAACATCTCTACGTTAGGCCTGTTATGTAATTGTATTTATACAATGGGGTGCAATTTTCTAAGGTCCAAACTGGCAGTGGGGTGGAAATGTGTCTGTACCTCTTTATATGGAATAAAATCGGTTTTTTACTTTACCTATAACTGCTCTTTTTGTTCCCCAACTTGAAGGTATGGTAATTCTGTATGTCTTTCTGTTGATATTTTTTAGTTGCTTGTCCTCTTTTAGTATTAGTCTCGAGGATTTGAATTTTATTTATCTTGCCTGGAGTGAAACTTTATATGTAGATTATTGTTTAATCCAGTTCATATTTTCAAGGAAAATGTTAGATGTATGGTAATTAGAAATGTTTGTGGTCTTGGATGTTCTCTTCTGATAGGGGGTGTAGTGTGGAAAAGATATGTTTATGTATAAATATATATTATTTTTTCAAAGATGTTATAAATGTGAATGAAATACTGGGAACTTTAAACAGAGTAGAATGATAGGGGTTTACATTCTCTCACACCTCATCTTATATTTTAAGTGTAGTGTACTGTGGCAGTGATTTTCAGTGGCCCTGAGATGTGGACTCAAGTCTTCCACAATGCATAATTATTTATGATCTTTTTAAAACTCTTAAAGAGTCTTTTGTTGTAATAAGAACACTAGAAAGGTTCCTGAAGCCTTATGATGAAAAATAATTTGCATAGATGGGTGAGAATTCAGTACTGTGCATCTGTCTATTGCTCATTCCTAACTCTTTCTGCTAGCATAGAATAAATAAAGTGCTTACAACCTCACTCAGATGTTTATGATAGTCTTAAAGTTAGAATTTTTATGAAAACCCTAGGATGAGTGTTGCAGTATGTACACTTAATGGGAGTTACATTAAGGCATGTAGCTGCCCAAGATAAATGAATATTTGAACATATCGAACAATGGAGAATTTTGAATAATATTTAAGCTGGCAGTGACAGTTTGCATACTGATTTCGTGCTCAGATCATTCCGTTTGTGCACACACTGTTATGCTTTTTGTCGGCCTTTGTTTTTATTTTTGTCTCATAGTTTAGTTTCTAATCTTCATCTTTAGTTAATCAGTGGATTTTTGTATATCTTGGTGGGATTACAAATGTCTTGCTATCCTCTCAGGTATTAAAATATAACATTATTATTATTTAACCCCAAGGCCCCTGTCTCAAGGGGATTCTACATCTTTAGTTGTACAGCAGTCAGTACTGGGGAAAGGATGGATTCAACTGAGTTCTTTGAGGTGCTTGTGCTTGGATGATACAACCTAACTGAAGGTGACTTTTCACTGGTGGCTTAGCCACAAGCAGTTGGAGTCCAGTAACACCATAGACACCTTTATATTCTGTCTATCTCTATCTATGAAGCCTGAACCCTTTGGGAACTCCATCAAGGGTGTGGCCACGACAAAGGAGACTCCATAATTGCTCATCAACTTGAATGCATTAAGCATTGTCTTTTAACCACTAGCTTTGCTAAATCATGTTGGATTTCGATAAAATTAGAGAACAATACAAACTTCATTGAGCTTCAACTAGATTTAAAGTTAGTGTTTAACTGATTATTTTCATACACCTATCCAAAGCGGCATACTGAACTTTGAATTTTCATGTACTTAAATTGAGTTGAGTTTTGATCATTATCAGATTACCTTTAAATCTTTTTGTGTAATTTGAAAGTGGAGATTAATCATTACCTGTACATATTACCTATATGTATTTCTAGAACCTTATTTTCTAATTACTGGTTTTGCTCATGTTGATATTTGATTAGACTTTGTGAGATTGTTAACAGTATCACAGTTCTACTAACTGATTTGGATTAGGGAAGAACTGTAACATTCTATAATACATCTTTCCATGTGTATATATTAAACTTAAACTTTGAATTTTTAGTGTAGCAAAATTATATTTTCGACAGACACAGTGACTGTACTTATGTTAAACTTTAGCATAGGTGTTCAGATGGAGCCGAATTGTATTATACGTCCCTGACTGTTCTCAGCCATCTTTTTGTTGTTCATTACCAATCTTTTGTTTGCTTCATATTGGTTCTCTGAGTTTCATCTCTTTAGAGATGCATTAACTGGACCTTCATCTGATGTTCAAAAATTTCATATTGGCATTATTGTTTTGCTGGATTTTGTTTATCCTCTTTTTATAGTTAATTCCCATTCTCACTTCAGTAAGGTAGTGTCCAAATCAGACAAGCAATTGCCTCTTTCCACACACCCTATCTCAAGCTGCGGTATGTTATATGCCAAAAACCAGTGACTGCTATCTACAGCTAAGCCCTACAGATTATTTCTCAGCTTACTATGATTGTGTCATCCCAGTGACAGAACACTGTACCCCATGACAGAACGTTGTACCCCTTGTACCACATCACTTCAACTCAGTTTATCCTTTTCCCTCCTTCATTCCCTCCTGAATGCTTAGGCCCTGATACCCAGGGCTTCAACCCAACCTTCCATCTGCTGCTTGGTTTTACTCTCCCTTTTGGTTACATCACTCCTGACCCCGTGTCTCTTTGTTAATGTCTCTTAAGTCTTCCTCCTCATATTTATTAATTGGTCATCATATCACACTCTGGTCAGCGTTCTTGATTGATTGCACTCACAACTACGCAACTCTGAATGTCTTTTCGTACACAGTTAGCCTCATACCACATACTATCATGAAACATTTCATATCCGGCACACCCATCCCTTTCTTATAAATTAAAGAAGCAGAGCGCTACCTGGCACACATGAGGGGGGAGGGTGTTGTTATTTCATGTGTGGCGAGGTGGCAATGGGAATGAATAAAGGCAGATAGTATGAATTATGTACATGTGTATATATGTATATGTCTGTGTGTGTATATATATTTATACATTGAGATGTATAGGTATGTATATTTGCGTGTGTGGACGTGTATGTATATACATGTGTATGTGGGTGGGTTGGGCCATTCTTTCGTCTGTTTCGTTGCGCTACTTCGCTAACGCAGGAGACAGCGACAGAGCAAACTAGGAAACCTGTGAACGCGTCACGGTCAACAACGCTAACCACTACACCACGGAGGGTCCATTGTTTTCAAGTTCTCGTAACAAGCTGATGTGCGCAGACAGGGTATTGTTCTCTGTTGGTTTCCTTCCTCAGGAAACCATTATACCACAGATTCTTACTCACGAGGATGTAAACTATTCGTAAAGGAACGACTCGTTTCCTCTGGCCCTCAGTGACTCTGGAGTTAGACCTGACCATTGTATTCAAATAATAACTCTCATATCCGGATGAATTCGTGTCTTGCGCAAGCGAAATGTCACAGAGAAATTGATCCTTATCTTGCAAGAGGGTCATGAAAGGGAAAGTAGTTGTTTCCATTTAGGAAAGAGATAGCAGATGCTTTATGACACCAGCAGGAATCCCAGCTGAGACATGAACCTTCAGTTATGTTGGCTGGGAGAACCGTAAACACCACTAATGCAAGTTAAGCTTAACTTGGCCCTAACTTCCAGTATACATGTATCCATCATCAGTGCTACGACCAGCTCTCACGGCCCTAAGGTTTGCTGACACGTCGCCTGACGTCTGTGAGTGGCCACTGGAATTGGCTGACATGTTGTCTGACGTCTATGAGTGGCCCTGGGATTGGCTGACATGTTGTCTGGCGTCTGTGAGTAGCTCTTGGATTGGCTGACACGTCGCCTGACGTCTGTGAGTGGCCCTAGGATTGGCTGACATGTCGCCTGACGTCTGTAAATCATTACTGACATCGTTAGGCTGGTTTGTCGACTGACGCCTTTATGACATCAGCAACATTCATAGGGCCAGCTGTCACGTCTCTTGATGTTTGTGGGCAGTCACTTGTGAAGAGTCAGTCAGTGGATCTCTCTCTCTCTCTCTCTCTCTCTCTCTCTCTCTCGCTCTCTCTCTCTCTTTCTTCGTTGTAGTAGACTATATCATAATTATTACATTCCGAAGTCGTCATCATTGTCATAATGACATAACAACTGCTACAGTATTTACGAATAGCAGCGTATTAACACACACACACACACACACACACACACCCTAGCTTGCCCTTCTCGTGCGCAAGGATAAACACACGAGGGAGCAGCATAACTGGGGCCGCGGTGGTGACTGGGGCGTGGAGGGTGTGAACGCGCGCACATGATATGGTTGGGACTCGTATTCCCTTGAATAGAGCGATGTATTCGATGCAAACCACAGGTTATATTGCTGTCAATACCAGTTTGTTGGTTCAGTTGAGGCAAAAATTAAGAACAGAGATTGATTTGTATTATATTTTTCTTTGCATATCACTTTGAATTTAAAGCAAAGCCCACATTTATATGATAATAATTCTAAGCATTCGTGGGTCGGATGAAATAGCTTGGGGAGGCCTTCGTCTAGCCTGCCTTGGAGTTAGAGAAACACCTTTTGAGTGTCCCTGGGGGTGCCTTGTGTTGCGGGGGTGCGTTCCTGCCACTCATCAGTTCCCGGAAATCGCCAACGCTGACAAAAGATGTCGTCAGTGGCGAGGAGCGTGACTTTCCCGCAGTGTCAAGGGCAGCCAGCCACCCAGCTAACTAGCCAGCCAGCCAGCCCATCAACAAGTCAACCAGTCAGCCTATCATTCATCTTGCCAGCCGACCAGCCTGCCAGTCAACCAGTTAACCAGCCAGCCTACCAGCCAGTCAGTCAGTCAGCCAGTCAGACAGCCAACTAGTTAACCAGCCAGTCAAGCAGTCAACCAGCGAGCCAATCAATCAACCAGCCACTCAACTAATCAGCAAGCCAGTCAACCGACCAGCCAACCAGCCAGCCAGTTAACTAACCAGCAAGCCAATCAGCCAACTAGCTAAACAGCCACTTAGCCAATCGGTTTGTTGACTGGTTGTGAGACTGTCGTTCTACCAACTGGTAGTTTCAGCTTCACTCAGCCTCAGCCAACAACGTAACTCAAGTTCTTGTCACTCGACGAACCAGAGACCCAAACAACCAGTTCGCCAGCCAATCCCACAGCTAACTAATCATGCAGTAAGCTAAATAACCAACCAGTTAAGCAACAACCTTGTCAGCTAGTTAACTACCTCGTCAGCCAGGCTGCTAGTCAGTCATCTGAAGAGGCAAACGTTTCATCAGTCCTCCAAGGCGACCTCTTCTTCCAGTCCATGGTTCAGCTGTTCCTGTTCTGAAGCCATTCAGGCAAGGGATCAGGCACATCAGGCTTGGAAAAACTCTCCTTCCTCTGAGTCCCATTCAGCTTTCATTACTGCAAGTACATTATTCGTGAGGTAAAGCGTCCCTTTATTCAAAGGAAATGCGATAAACTTTCCTTGTCGTCCACTAATATCTCTTTCTGGTCTTTAGTTAATGGCATCTCTAACAACTGTCGCTTTACCTTCTTTCACATTTCCGTTTTGACGGTAATATAGCTATCTCTCTAGTAGACAAAGCAACTCTATTTGCTTCCTGTTTCTCCTTTAATTTCACTATGCATTGACTAACATTCCTTCACCCCCTGATGCTCCTCTCACTAATCCTATGCCACTCCCCGTTATTCCTTTTCAGACTTTCCTAAAAGTGTCTTCCTCTGTGGACACAAGCAAAGCTTATGGTTATGATGGCATCCATCTCCGTGTAATGAGAGTGTGAGCTTCTGAACTTGCACTTATGCTTCCTCGTCTGTTCCGTTTCTGTTTAAAAAAAACTCTACCAAACGAACTTCTAAACCTGACCCTCTTGTCCAGCACCGCAATTTTGGCAACTCAAGGTGGACGTTCTTGTCCTACACCTCGAAGCTTTGGAATTCTTTACGTTCTCATGTCTTTCCAAATAACTATGACCTAACACATTTTAAAAGACAGGATTTTCACTTCCTCCAGTTCGTAAATACTTAACCATATCTGTTCTTTTTCCTTTCATAAGCTTTTGTGTATTTCAATTAAGGCCCGGCCTTGATGTGGACTTCTGTTTGTGACCAGATCCTCCAACGTGGAAAAATAACTATGGGTGCTTGTGCTCAGCAGTCGAACGTTTTTTGTTTTTTTTCTATCAGACGAAAAATCCGATTGAATGCCTTACAAAATCATACGCTGTTGTGGCAGACACCTCCGAAGACGATTGTGCCACCTTTCCGAACTCAACAATCTAGCCACGCTTACTTCCTTAGAGGTTAACCCCGTCCCGTCCTACATTTTATGCCCTACTGTACGATGATATTCTTAACTATTCGGTACAGCTTGCTCGCTGACCGTGCCATGCTTCGCATTGCCACCGCAGCAGAGGTAACAGCGCGACATACAATCCATAGCAAATTAGGGACACGAACGCGCGGAACTGCGAAGACAGAACGCCAAATGCGCAGAGCGCACACCTTCTGAAACTCATGGGAGAGACATTCGAGACCTGTGAGGCGTGCTTCCTCACGAGATAGCATGTTTCATACAGTTCCAGTGCCATGCATCTTTCACAGTCAGTGTCAGACCAGCGTTACGATGGCGATCATTGTGGCTGATCACAGGTCAGTCCCTAAAGCTGTCCTCGCCACGATGGGTCACCTGAATGAAGAATAATTACTTCAAACTTCCTTTGCAGACTATAGCACCAGTCAACCAACTAAAACTGGACACCTCAAACTGACAGACATTTCCAGACCTCCAACCTTATCGTCAACACATCAGCGGGGTAGAGACAGCCTTATCGCGGTCGGTTATACCCAAGCCGCGTCGAGACCCCCCCGACCTTTCACTGCTATGATAACACCGAACGGCAGAGGGACGAAGTCCACAGTGTCCATCTGCAGAGAAACACACGCTGGAGGGGGAGTAGGATGTGGGCATGTGTGAACCATCTCCAGACAACCATGAGAGTGTGTCCAGCCTTGTGCGTATGCTTTTGATGATTATTAACAAGACCAGACTGTCACCACACCAAGCTAAGAGAAGGAGAGAGATGCCTCACAAGAAGTACTAGGCTGCCAGGCTGGCTACACACCCGAGAGGACACTGTCTTCCTTCAGGTTCCTGCCATGTGTGCGAGGCATTGCCTCAAAGTCGGGTTAACAACAGATTCCGTATTCGGCTGTGATGAGGGCTGATCACTTCATCAATCTGGATGGCATACATCCGCCTCCCAGTTAAAAGAGTTGGTGCATCTTCTTCCCCCTCTCTTGTATCTCTGCTTGAAACCCTCTCACTTTGCTGCTGTGTTAACAGATGTTGCTTTGTCTGCTACGAGAACTGGTTGCTTGCGTGCCTCCTCCTTCCTCCTCCTAGGTTAGGTTACGCAGACCATGCTGGCAACGCGAGGATTAGCTAATTCACTAACTCATCCTTCCCACCAAAAAGATGACTGTGGGACTCGTCACGTCCCTATGTTCTTCCCGACTTTCGCTTTCTGTTTTCAGTCAAGAGGCAAGTTGATCAGTAGTTGAAGAATGGGTGACTATTTATATTTCTTGTCTATAATGCCCAACCATGACGCAGACACCAGTGCCCCTGATCGATACCTTTTGACTGAACACAAAAAGGTGGTACATTAAGCTTCACCACCAGGTCTCACGCTGCAGGCTATTACTGGTGTCCCCTAATATCTACAAGTGTCACATACTGCGGTATAAAATGCATGGCACGTCACCTTAGATAAACGTGTGAAAAATATCGACTTAGAAGATCTATGTAAACAGTATCGTCTGAAGTGACTCAGGAGTTTCCATTACCGACGCCGTATTTACCCCATGTCTGTGCATTTGCTCCTCCCCTCGTAGTATCATAGGTCATTACTTCATCTAATTACGACTGGCTCTACCCCATGAGCATGAAGGTACGACCCTTCGGCACGACTCTTAGCAAGATGGTACCTCTAGGGTTGGATGATCTGGCCCTTGACCTGACATATTGTAATTTTTCATCCTCTATTTTTCTCTTCATCTATCGAGGATAAAATAACTGGTACACTTACCTTGTGGATTCACACCACGTTCCTCGCCCCGAGAAATAGGCGACTTGTCAGCCATCCATCACCACAAGTATCGTCCAGTGTATAGACATCATGACTGAAGCCTCTTGCCGAGACGAACTGCTTCGGTTTCCCATTGCACCACCGTGAGGGATTAGAACCTGAAGAGGAAAGGAAAGGAATTGGAATCTTGAATGTTATCATCTTCATTTGTCTAATCATACACAAACAATTTCAATGATGATTTGGGTAGAAAGGGTAGGTGACTACAAGGGGTTGGTGAAGGCAAGTACAGAACTTACGAAGGGTACAAGCCATCAATACAGAAGGGTTACAGGTGGGCCCAATTGGACCCAGAGAACCGTCTCAGAAAGGGAGGACAGGCATTATTAGCAATTATTTCACACGAAGGAAGATAACATTAGACAGAGACATACAGGATAGAAGGGTTTGTGGGGGCACAAGTACTGTTCTGTCCTGCCCTATGTCTCAATGTGCGCCTCAGCTAATGATGAGCGAAAACATATCACATTAGATATAAAGTGTTCGAGGTACATAGGTGCAAAAGGAGGCGTAGGATTTAAGAAATAAATGCGACGTAAGTTGCAGGATACAACGTGATGCTGTCGGCAAAAGGGAGGCGACAGGAGGATCCGAGCGGGCCATTCCCGCCAAAGAGACGTCGAAGATACGTACATCTGATACATGGTATATCATTACAGGATATAAAGTGATACCGAAGGTGACATATATATAGAGTTACAAAACATACATATATACATTACGTATGCACCGAGCATCAGTGTGTATCTGGAACAGGACGCAGTGTACAGATAATGCAACGTACTGTTCTGAACAATGATAGTATAGGAAAGTAGGTACAAATACAACGAGGGAATACGTCGGACTTGATTCTAACAAACTGAAACTGCCATCGGCGTCGGGAATGGTGGCAACACTGCCACTAGTTGAGCCACATAACCTCGGGTCGACAAGTGGCTCCCTGGGTTCTGCTGGTGGTGGCCCTGGTGGTACCTCCAGGTAGGGAGGGAGGGAGGGAGGGAGGGGGTGATGGGCCTACCATGTTTCGATACGGTGAACGGACGCATTGTGCTTCGCTACGACTATGTTAAGGCCTACGCTCCACCTCTCAGGACTCTGCTCTGACCCATGATGGAAGACTATAGGTTAAAGGTGAAATACCACCAACAGACACAGCCTCAGAGAAAATATATACCTTACCACTAAAATTCCTCGATGAATTCAATATTCTAACAGCAGACGTTACCAAAAGTTGCGGAGGTATAAACTTGTATTTCAGTGATGATAATAATAATCAACACAGGGCCATCTTTAAAGACGAAGTCACTCAAAAACTGAAATCTAATGGGGAAGGCATAGATAAAAAGAGCACGTGTAGTACTGCCTTTAATCACTCTGATTGGGAAATTGTTCCATAACTTTACAATCCTACCGAAGAAAGAGTACTTGAACTCATACGAGTAAAATCAGACGCATCAGGTCATAAATAATTTGACAGATCAAGGTTATCAAAGCCTTTGATTATTTTGAATAGTGGAATTAGAGCACCGCTCGACCAACCCTTCTCTAAGCTAAACAAATTCAAGT
>JAUTXX010434204.1:0-12803 GCA_032273605.1 Panulirus laevicauda
CACACACCTCCTTGACCAAAACACCCTATATCTGCCACTATATCATCAAACACATTTCATCTGTCTGATGCTTTGGCACAATAAAATAAATAAATAATCTAACACATTCAACAAACCTTCAAAAGACTCACTCCATCTCCTCACTTCACCACTCTTGTTATTCACCACTATTTTTACTATTATTACAAATTATGAAAGAACAAAGAAAACATTAGAGACAAAATGAAATAATAGGAAATACTTGTATACAAGAATAGAAAAAGTATTGGAATCTCTCTCTCTCTCTCTCTCTCTCTCTCTCTCTCTGAGAAGGATGTGTTACAATGCTGTCGAGTAAAATGTATAAAGTTAATCTACACACATCTCAGTCCTTTCAAATACTTAAGTTATTAAATTTAGGCCAGTATACTTGCCTAAGATTTGTTAAGTAAAATGAAGTATAGGGAGATCAATGTATTATGAGTAAATTGTTTTTTTTAATATTCACAGATAGCACAAGTTCATTTTTGCTATTGTAAACATATTCTTACAACTTTTTACCACTGTTTGGTATTTGACCAGTGTGGGAACAAGAAGGAATATATCAAGCAGCCATCAGCTGTTAGCCAGATGGTAAGGGAATCTGAGTATTGCCCTCTGCTAAAAGATCTACGTATGACTATTCCTACCTGTCATTTGGAATCCCAAGATTTTTCTCCATAAATTCGAACACTTTTGCAGCATGAGCCTTGTTTTCTTCTACACCCAGTTTACCAATGCACTTGAGAACAGCCAGGGCACATGGTTCGGTGCTGCCACCAAAAGTCATCAACTGATCTGGGACCACTCGTACAGAACAATACTGTAATAAGACAATTCATCAACACTGCAGAAAGCTAATGTTTTGTAATACACTGAAATATCATTTAAAAGAAAAAAAAGGATTCCACCTCCTTGGATTACTAAACAGCAAAATGACTAAAGTTTAGGGTACAATGTAAACTGGACCAGTAACTGAAAAAGAATGATGGAAGAGAATGTCAGAAAAAGTGTGTGTAACATTTATGGACCAGTGAAAAGCATATCAATTGAATATCATTTGGCTGTGCAAAATGTTTACAGCAGTAATGGCTGAATGAATACTATACAATGTAATGCAACTTACTGAAAGGATGATGTATCATGATAAATGCAGAATTGTGTGAGTGGTTTAAAGTTGAATTTCTGTTTGAAGTTTTGTGGATCTCAGTAATAAACAGAGACTGGAGTAGATAAGAAAAGGAATGAATATGTTTTGTGTCGTTGATAATGACAATAGGTATCGAGGAATACAAAAGGGATTACAAAGTAAATGATGAATGCTAACAAAAGCAAGGAGAAAGCATTTATGAAAAGGGAGGCAGCATTATTTCAGAGGATGAAATCCTGCAGAACATTAACATATTAAAACACTAACAAATCATATGACACAGTATGAAAAATAAATGCTTGTAATATTCTCAAGAGGAACATCCATCAAAATTTCAGGTTTTCATTCAAGTAAACCAATTAATATCTAAAATTATGTGCAGTATCAAAAGCAATGTTCAATATAATTACTTAAAAGTAAATGTTATGATACTCAAATACAATGCAATTACAGTGCAATCAACAAACTAATTCTTATCAATGTCCATACAAAAGTTTTACATCACCTATGAAACTTTTTAAGCATTCCTACTTCACTATACACTTTTCTCCATAACACTATCATAAAGTATCAATGCTGATTAATTCAACCTGATCCAAAGAAACTGCTGATTAACCTGATAGATCTTTGGACAAATACATTTTATAAGTGAAATCTTAGTAAATATATTTACAGGTGAAATCTTAGCAAATATAACATGATCATACACTTCATAATGAAATCCAGTATATGTACTTCTTACTGCATCAAGATGTACTGATTATCACAGATCACACTACCTATTATCTATCTGTATCTCTGACCCCTATTCCAAACTGGAACTCCCTAAAGGGGGGTAACCATGGCAATAGAGTCTCCATAACTAGTGAACTCCAGTGCTGCTTCTAAGCCTTTAGTGCCTTAACCTTAACAGGCCATTGGCAGAGGACGTCTAGCACAGTGTTTGCAGAGGCTCCTACCTAATGTTTCTACAGCCTACTTCTACCTAATGCTCCTGCCTAATGTTCCTACCAACTATTTCTACCTAATGTTACTACCTAATGCTCCTGCCTAAAAGTTCTTACCTACTACTACTGTCTATCGCTCCTAACACTTTGCCAAAAGGCAGTGCAAGTGCATAGTGCTCACTACAGGAAAAGTTAATTACGAAGAATGAGCTATATAAGTTAAGTGTTGTCAAATGTTATGTATGACAAGGAGAGACTGTATGTTTGTGGAGAGAATGCCAGTAGTCCACATGTAGGTGAAGCAGAAAGAAAAGACAGCTAACTGGGTCAGAGTACAACTGTATACAAACAATGAATATTCCTCTAAATCTATACAACCTGGTGAAGTGAGTGATATGATAAACTTTATGATTTATTTCAAGAAATTAAGTGTCAAAGTCAAATTTGGCCACATGTTTTCTCTAACTTTAAAACATTAATACACTCTACCCATAAGTAGCAGGGTTCAATATACCAACAGCACCTCATGGGGTAGCATTCATATTTGTTCATTCAAGGGTGACCTTAGAACAGAAATTACAAGCTACAGCATCAATCCAAATTCAGCTTCAATCTACTGAGGAACACACTTAATGAAATTTCTAACCCATTTATAAAATAAAAATAAGACATTAAATAAGAGCACCTACCTGTTCAGGCTTCCCAACACAAGCACTAAGCATCTTACTAAGGTCTAGCAGCAATGTTGGGGTTACTTTGTCTTTGGGAACATTGGTTGCAATCTCCAGTAAAGGCATTGTTAGTCCTGTAAGTCTAAAATAGAAATGACAATGTTAGCCTGAAATTCTGGAATACCATTTATAAAAGCAGTTACACTGATTCATCTTTGCATTTACACAAGAGGCATGGGCTATATATACGGTTGTGAGGAGGAGGGTGGATGTGTTGGAAATGAAACATTTGAGAACAATATATGGCATGAGGTGGTTGGATCGAGTAAGCAATGAAAGGGTAAGAGAGATGTGTGGTAATAAAAAGTGTGGTTGAGATAGCAGAAGAGGGTGTGTCAGAGGTGGAGGGAACGAGAAGTGGGAGACCAAATTGGAGGTGTAAGGATGGAGTGAAAAAGATTTTGAGCAAATTAGGCCTGAACATACAGGATTGTGAGAGGTATGCCAGGAATAGAGTGAATTGGAATGATGTGGTATACTGGGGTCGAGATGCTGTCAATGGATTGAACCAGGGCATTTGAAACATCTGGAGTAAACCATAGAAAGACTGTGGGGCTTGGATGTAGATAGGGAGCTGTGGTTTCTATGCATTACTCATGACATCTAGAGACTGAATGTGAATGAATGTGGCTTTTTTTTTGGTCTGTTTCCTGGTGTTGCCTCGCTGAAGCAGGGGGTAGCAGTGTTGTTTCCTTTGGAGCAGGGTGATGCCAGGAATGGATGAGGGCAAACAAGTATGAATATGTACAAGTATATATGTGTGTATGTCTGTGTATATGTTTGTATATGTGTATATGTTTACATGTATATATATGTATATATACATGTATGTGTGTTTATGTGTATATGAGTGGATGGTCAGTTCTTTGTCTGTTTCCTGGTGCTACCTTGCTGATGCGGGAAACGGTGATCAAGTATCATAAATAGATAAAAAATATGGTCATTCATCTGACAATATATGATATTCAGGTTTGTAAATTTACTGACTTGAATACACTGGTAAAAGACTACATGTACAGGATTTTTCTGAGACCCTTTCATGATTTTTAAATAACTTTTACAGTGCAAGATTGGTATCATGCCTGGACATATCCACAAAAGTGGCTCTGTTGGCATTGTTTCCCGGTCTGGAACACTAACATATGAAGCAGTCCATCAGACCACCTTAGTTGGCCTTGGTCAGACACTCTGTGTGGGTATTGGTGGTGATCCTTTCAATGGTACAAACTTTATCGACTGTCTGGAAACTTTCCTTAGGGTAGGTACATATGTAAATGTATGTAATTTTGATCTTTATGCTTACTTTATAGATTCAGAGATTTTTTTGTCATAACCCAAACAATTTTTAGTAAATATGTTTTTGATGCACAAGAAAGCATTGATGCTTCTGAATAGCTATTGATGATATGTAATGAAGTTAAGCATTGATTTTATTATGATTTGAATTTTCTGAAGTTGACCCATCATGAAATGAGGATAACTTGCAGATTACTGGAAAAATGAAATTTATATAATTTGATTTATAGACTTGCAAATTTCTAGAGAAAGTAAGTTTATTTAATTTGACTTATAACTGTTCCAAGACCAGTTTATATGAAAACACTGGTTTTACCCAGGATCTTACTTAAGGCTCCTGCTGTCAAAGGCTGCACAACTTCCGTTTGCAGAGAAATGTAGACTCGTTTGGAGTGAGAAGTTCTTCGATGAGACTGTACTCCCAGTATAACAGCCTCACAGAAGATGACTTTTGCTTGTAGTGTACCTTCAAGCTGATAGAATCCAGTAACACCAGGAAAAGGAAATAAATAGAGGAATTATCTGATAAATTACTGAAATGAGGACATAGGGTCAGAAAGTGATCATACTCAGTGAACTATAGATTTCTGTGAGAATAAGCAACATCTTGGAGTATGATAAAAGAGATTTCTTAGCTGGGATAAGAGGAGAGCTACATAAATGGACTTGTAGCAGAGCATACAACAGAAATTCTCATCATACTGGAAAGGGTGACAGGTAGAGTACCTTAGTGCTTAATGCAGGGACCATTCTATTTCTGATCAAGGTAAATAACTTGCTTCGTGAGATTGAGTGGTAACTGAATATTGATTAGATGGCTGTGCTTCTATTACAGAGGTGCAAAGTAATGGGAAGAGTGAAATATTACAAAGGGACGAGAGAAAATGCAGCATTTGTCAGAGGGAAATGTTTGAGAATAGATGTGCCCATATTTAAGTTGATTTGAAAATTTTCTCAAACTGAAGATGAACATCACTAACAAATGTAGACCATTGTTTATTTTAATGTCATATCAAGGAACTAATTAATGATATCTTGGAAGTGGAAATTACTTGAATGTGAGAGCATGATTTCAAAGTGAAAATTTCATGCATTATGGATATTGTGAACTAATATAACATTATGCATCAGTTAGTAACTTTTCAGGCCAAATGAGTCCACATATGCCTGCTCTTGATTGGAGCACAGAATTGAAGCTGCAGGGGTCTTGGAGCTTTATGATAATTAATCAGCAACATTCTTAACCACTTCTTTTTAGAAATTTAACTACAGTTCTATCCACTCCTGCTGCTTAACAACACTTGATATTGTGCAGGACTTTCCCTTCTCTTTCTTCACAAAATCATTTACAAGGATTGTATATTAATGCCACATAATCCCAGACACACCAAATCTACCATCGTTTAAATGAATGGAAAGATTAAATATTCAAACTATAGTCATAATTTTATGTATTTTGTAATTTTTTGAAGTTATAAAGCTTTTTTATGTATTATCTAGTGCTCCAACACCTTTTTCAAGTTATAAAGCTTTTTTTCTGTATTTTCTAGTGCCCCAATACCAAGGGAATCATCCTTATCGGTGAGATTGGTGGAGGTGCAGAGGAAGCCGCTGCAGAATACTTAAAGGAACACAATTCTGTAAGTTTTGTGTTGTTCATAATTGATTTTTTTTTTTCAAGCCTTACATTTAATCGAGGACTTTAGCACATAGCCCCTTTTAGGTTTCTGTCTGCTATATCCTTTCTTATGTAATATGTGCTTTTAATTGAGTTTCTATTTAGTCAATAGAGTAACTAATTTATGAATATCTACTTAATCATTGGAGTTTAGTTATGAATTTTTACTTAGTAGGGTTTAGTTATAGATTAGCAGAAACATTTCCTAGGTGCATATGATAAAGTCCAAGAGACGGGGCCCTAATGTAATATGTAATATGTGCTTTTAATTGAGCTGTTTAGTCAATAGAGTTTAACTGATTTATGAATATCTACTTAATCAATGGAGTTTAGTTATGAATTTTTACTTAGTAGAGTTTAGTTATAAATTAGCAGAAACATTTCCTAGGTGCATATGATAAAGTCCAAGAGACGGGACCCTGTGAGTGTAAAACTTCCAACTTCTGCAGTACAAATAGGTAATTACATTAATGCAGTAAACATGGATAACTTAGGAAGTATGATTGAAAATGTAACAGGTAAAGTAAGAAATGATTATATGATGGGGTTATATGGTGTAAAGAAATGATAAGAAAGAATTATGGGTGAAAGTTGTTCAAATGGCAAGCATTTAGGAAACATGGTTGATGATGGGTTGGTGAAGAGGGTATATGACAGTATGGCTGAAAAAGAAGTAGACTGAGAAAGAGACAGACAGATGTAGGAAATGAAATTTGTCTACAGGTGTTTCAGATGAGGATAAAAGTGGAATTATTCCTTGTCATGTGAAAGGGATGCTTTTGTGTGTGAGTGGTTGGATAAATAGTTGAGTAATCATGAGATGAAATATATATAAAGCAAAAACTGAAGATGTGATTGTATTAGTGAGAAGGTTTTATTCAATGTAGAACTCTGACATCAAGATGAGGGTGTGTTCATGAACTGAGAGGCTTTATACATTAACAAAAATTCATACCATATTTCCAACAGTTGCATTTTTCCCCCATCCTTTATTTTTGTATTGGAATAACCATTTCTAGAATGTTTTTGTTTAAGTAAAAGTGGATACAAATGTTTATTGCATAACATTGCAACACTGGGAAAAGATTTTGTTTATTGTTTTATGCAGCTGTCTTGATGCATAGAGACATGTAATAACTGAAATTTGTTTTCCCTTGTTAAAGGAGGATGGATTATGCAGAAACACCTTCTTACACTTAAAAAGTTGTAATATTTTTTTGGTACCATTTACACACAGTGCATTCTTACTCCTTTCCTCCACCTTAATTCTGGTATACCCCTGTGAACTTTATAGTAAGTGGTCTTATTATGTTTGTAAGTGCCTCCCAAGGTCATATTTTGTATTTACTACAATAAGTAAATAACTTTTTCAGGGTGTAGATGCCAAACCTGTAGTGTCATTTATTGCTGGCCTGACAGCACCTCCAGGTCGTCGTATGGGACATGCTGGTGCCATCATTTCTGGAGGCAAGGGTGGAGCTGTTGATAAGATTAAAGCACTTGAGTGTGTAAGTTAAAACCTGTAATTTTTATTAGTTTACTTTAGACATTCATTTATTCCATCAATATCATGTTCATCAGATGTTATGTACCTTTTGTACACCAGGGAGGTATATTACCATTACTACCCACCTGGGTATCAGAAGGGTTAGTGACAGCTGCGTAGTGAGCCAGCATTTTAGTGGTTGTTAAGTTGCACTCCTCTGACTCAGGTAGCTGTCTTTTCTTTCTGCCTCATCCACACATGGAATACTGGCATTCTGTCCACAAACATACAATCTCTTTTTGTAATATATAACATTTGACAACACTTAAGTCGCATAGTTCATTCACCTTAACTCTAGATTTTCTTATGGTGGGCACTGTGTGTTAGCCCTACCTTTTGGTAAAATGTTAGGAGCAATAGATAGAAGCAGTGATTAGGAACATTTAGGCTGGAGCCTTTGGTAGAAACATTAGATAGTAGTAGTAGGTAGGTAGAAGTAGTGAGCTAGAACATTAGGTAGTAGCCTTTGCAAACACTGCTGTAGAGTTGCCCTCTGCCAGTGGCCTGTTGAGGGTGAGGCACCAAAGGTTAAGAAGTGGCACTGGAGTTCACTAATTATGGAGAGACTGTTGTCGTGGCCACCTCCATGAGGGAGTTCCAGGTGAGAACGCATCAGAGATATAGGTAGATAGGTAGATAGTTTGCTTATCTCTCTGTCTACCTATCTTTCATGCCCATTCCCTCCAGGAACTCCCATCTTGGGGCTGGCCACAGCAAAAGAGTCTCCACTTATCCCTGTCCTTATATGCCTCCCTTACATACACTATTCTATGCATCCTTCCACCATTTCTTTCCCTCCATTACATTTCCACTCTATTTCCTATATCACAAGTGGCCTTCCTCTCACACAAAACCCTTTAATCATATCTTCATGCACTCTTCATGTAAACTTGCTGTCTTGCATTCTTTCCACATGCCCAAACCACCTCAAAGCATTAAAGTTCTTTCACTCTATCACTCCCCAACTGTCAGAGAAGACATGCCAGTTATGTTCATATTTTTAAGTAATTCCCGTGCATTACTTCTGATCCTAAAATGAGAGACTTAGGTGGCCATATGTAAGAAACAGTATATACAAATTTTGCAATTTGATCAGTCTGTTATAATCCAGGTCATTTTTTTTAATAGTTTCAAACTTTTTGATTAAGTTGATCTTACTTAAATTCTTTGTTTATGCCTTTATTGAAAGACAGTTATTCACAGTATCCACAGCCTTCTTATTGCCAAATGTTTTACTGCCTAATATTGTTTGAGAAATTTATGAGGTTTGTTTTCATTTTTTTGAGGTGAGATTGGGAGACTCATTTCATGTTTGTGTTATTGTAATTTTTTGTGATTGATTACCCTCTTGGTACCTGAAAAACTGGTTGTGGTTTAGGTTGAATAGATGAGTTCTGCCATGTGTATAGACTTTCAATGCTTCATTAAAGCTCTTGTCTCCTGAAGCTCAGAATGTGGATTTTAAGTTTCCAGAGTAACTCATTTCTAAGCCTTGACAGAATAAGCCAAAGGTCATTTGTAATTTTCTTGCCCTGATCAGTTACACTTGGACGTAGAGGTTGTTGGCATCTGTTAGCAGGCTTATGGCTTGTGTATTTCATGTCAGTTGTTAAATTTGTGTGCGCTTACTCCTGTGTGCGTGTATGGGTGTTTATGTATATATATATATATGTGTGTATATAAGTTGATGGGTCATTCTTTGTCTGTTTCCTGGTGCTACCTTGCTGACTCGGGAAACGGCGATTAAGTTTAATGATGATGATTACTCTTAAAAGATGTTCTTTTTACTGTAGTCATGGTAGAGGCTGTGTCTTTTGTTTGGTCTGTTGTGGTTCAGATACAAGTCCCGAGAGGCTTAAAACCCAGTTTTGCTAAATGTGGAGGTATTGATTGACATTACAAGATACGTCCAAGCACCACTCAGCTTCACTTGTGGGCAGGGGGCTCTAGATGCTTGTTTTATAGATTGGAAAGAAATTTTATAGAATACTTCTGCACTTTATTTATATTGAAAGTATGGTTGTGATTCAGTATAAACACCACACTCTCATGGGAATTGAGCTAGGATTTAAGGTTTTTTTTTTTGTTCTCTTTGCAGGCTGGTGTTATTGTGTCAAGGAGTCCAGCACAGATGGGGAACATGTTATTAGAAGAGATGAAACGATTGGGATTAGTAACTAAATAAGAAGCATATGAAGACATGGGTTTATGAATAGCTGAATTGGGTTCAAGATGTGGGCCCGACCTCATGAAATTAACATAGTTTGTTGCAGAGTTCCCAGTTTTTATAAGGCAAACCAAAAAGTACTTAGATAAAACATGTGCTTCACACATAAGTACTAAAGTTGCTAATCGTGCAGTTTCAGAATGTTGGTAATTAAAGGAGCTAGGTTTGAATGGGTTGCTTTTTTTCCCATTAAGATGATGTAACAAAAATCGTTAGGAACTTTCATTCTTTTGGGGATCACTCTCTACTTCCATGTCAAAAACTATCAGATTTTTTTTCTTCACAAATTTGGCTGCTTCATTTGGATAATGATGTTTGATGAAATGTTTTGTTGCAAATATTTAAGATAATTTACTGCAGTACAATGCATTTAGGTGTATCTTGAATTTTTAGGTGTTGTGCAGTCATATGAATTATTTTTTAATATATTGTTATATGGATAACAACTTATTTTTCTCAATTACCTTATTATCTGTACATTTGCTGCTATGTCCGCGAAATCAATGGTATCCATATGCTGCTACCATTTATGGAAAACTTGTAAATATGTCAGATTTATTTTGGGAACTGTACTGTATTCTTTGTTATAAATAATCAAGAAGTAAAGTACATGTTCATGTGATGCATTCTTTTCCTTTTATCCCGTTCATATAGATTTAAGTAATTTCCTCTTTTTGTATACCTTTTTAGAAGAGTACTGAAGATGTTTGACAGGTCCTTGAAAAAGGTAAAGAAAATTTTGAGGTAAAGTATTCAGAAAAGCACGTAGGGTATTAGGAAAACTATTAAGTGGATTAAATGAGATATCTGTACATGCACTGAGAAAGTAAGATTGTTTATGATGAAATGTACTTGTATGTAAGTTTAAGTGTAAAGACCTTATAAAATCGGGATAGGATTAAGTGAGTAGTAAGAGATGTTTTTCTGTAGAGTAACACACTGCACATAAATTGTGAACTCTTAAAAGTGAAGAAAGAAAAGCTTTTGAAATGAAGAGTTACCTATTAAACATGGTTTAGGAAAATGCTTTAGATTAAGAAAGTGACAAAATAACTTGGATTTTGATGTACTGAATAAGTTACTGTATAGGATTTTGATGTACTGAATAAGTTACTGTATATAGTAGAATTATACTCAGGAATTATTAAAGCAGGAGAATCAAGTTAGTTTGGAAAGGGAGTACTTTGTGATGCGATTATTTTCAAGTTTATTTCGTGGGCAGCATTAGAATGATGTAGGATAAAAAAATGGAGGAAAAGAAGAGCAGGTAACAAAGATGAAAGATTAATTGAGAATTTTTGGTATTATGTAATGGATTATAGGGAGCAAAAAGAAAAGCAGTCAAATGAGGGGAGAAGAGGGGAATGTAAATAATTTTTTCTTTTCCATCATGCATTTGTGCTGTTTCCTGTAGGGTAGAGTGGCGTTGGGAATGAATGACGGCAAGCAAGCATGAATATGGACTTCAAGGGGGTAGTCACAGCAGTTGTCTCTCCATAACTAGTTAATTCCAGTGCCACTTATTATCCTTTAGTGCCTTCCTCTAAATAGGCCACAGGTAGAGGTAGAGGGCAACTCCTTCAGATATTTTGACCAGAGTTGAAGGTTAATAAATCTTATCTTTTTCATCTTATGCAATACATAAAATGAGAGCTATTTCTCCATCTCCAATTTATATCATTTAAAAAAGGTTATGACAGTGAATAGGACTGGATTGTAGAACATAAAGATAAAAATGGAATATAAGGGAAACTATTTGAGGTTATTATGTAGAAAGTTGACCATTGTTGAAAGCAGTTAATGAGTGAATCATTTAACATGTACTGTCAGGGAAAGAATGGCAATATGGTCAGGTTAGGCACCTTGGGCTACATATAATGGATTAAGTACATGTCCATTGAGGTGAGAGAGATCTTCCCCTTAACACACATTATTGTAAATTTCATTGTGTGTACAAGAATTTATGAGTTAGCATGACAATTTCTTGTCCTTTCACATCAAACAAAACTTGTGTGTTCATGGTTACTTTTATGAAGTTAAACTCCCCTCCACCTTTTGTGTCCATTATTGATGATTTTCCATCCTCACCCACATCATCTCATCACACTGTATTTTTCAGAGTATTGCAGCTCATACTTTCTACCACCTTGTATACAGACATACTGTAGTTCAGTTGAATTAAATTCCTGGTGGTCATGCCCAGTGTCAGGGGTCTGGGAACCCTCTCCAGAGATAAGGGTCTAGGAATCCTCCTTGGTGTCAAGGGTCTATGGATTCTCTCCAGTATTAAGGGGCCTATCCTGGTGATTAGGGGGTTCTGTCTTGGTTTAGGGCATGATTAGGATATTCTGTCTTGGTGATTCACCATCTCGTTTGGGAAAAAAAAAAATTGTAGCTGTTGATAAAGCCAAGCAACAATAAAGATACTTGTTTAGCTAACTTATGGTTTAGTATAACATTTGTTTAGTCAATCTGTTCTTTAAAATGAATTTCTTTAATTTGAATTTCTAATATCAGTTATGTCATTAAAACAACAGGGATGAGGAGGAGCTGAGTGGATCCAGTACATTCCTTACAATGACAGTGGACATCTTTACAGGACGATACCTCCATGTCTTATCAACATCTTGCTGATAAGATACAGATTTCTTACTACATATATGCTGATATATGTCATATTCAGCATGTGAAGGTAAGACTTGGCAGAGGATCTTGTAAAAAAAATCTGAATAGGAATTGCTTAAGCAATGGCATACTATGTATTTGTGTTTGGAAAGACAGCTGACTTAATGGTTCTTAAAATGAAAGGTACTTTTAACACTGTGAATGTTCATCTTAGTTTCAGCAAGTATAAATGAAATATGTATATATTATCCCTGGGATAGGGGAGAAAGACTCTTCCCACGTATTCCCTGCGTGTCGTAAAAGGTGACTAAAAGGGGAGGAAGTGGGGGGCTGGAAATCTTCCCCTCCCAGTTTTTACTTTTCCAAAAGAAGGAACAGAGAAGGGGCCAAGTGAGGATTTCCTTGTAAGGCTGTCCTCTGTTTTTAAGGCTACCCCGCTAATGCGGGAAATGGTGAATATGTATGAAAAAAAATATATATGTGTATGTAAAACAGCCAATGGATACCATGGAACTTGGTTGTGGTTAGGGGTTATGGTTTTGATGCATTGCACATGACAGAGAATAAATGTGAGTGAATGTGGCC
>JAUTXX010434314.1:0-12802 GCA_032273605.1 Panulirus laevicauda
TATGTTTCAGGACTATAGCATTGTTATAATAATGTGGTTGAGGAGTATAGAATTGTTACTTTTATGTGGTTGAGGAGTATAGCATTGTTAGAGTTAGGTGGCCAAGAAGTATAGCATTGTTAGTGTTATGTGATTGAGGAGTATAGTATTGTTAGAGTTATGTGGTGTAGGAGTATAGCATTGTTAGAGTTATGTGGTTGAGCAGTATAGCTTTGATAGAGTTAAATGGATGAGGATATAGCATTGTTAGATTTATGTGGTTGAGGAGTATAGCATTGTCAGAGTTATGTTGTTGGGGAGTATATCATTGTCAGATTTATGTGTTTAGGAGATTAACATTGTTACAGTTCTGTGTTTCAGGAGTATAGCAGTGTTAGAGTTATATGGTTGAGAAATATAGTAATGTTAGAGTCATGTGGTTGAGGAGTATAGCATTGTTAGAGATTTGTGGTTCAGGAGCATATCAACGTTAGAGCTATATGTTTGAGAAGTATAACACTGTTAGAGTTATGTGGTTGAGGAGTATAGCTTTGTTAGAGTTTTGTAGTTTGGGAGTATAGCATTGTTAGATATATGTGGTTGAGGAGTATAGCAATGTTAGAGTTACGTGGTTCATGAGTATTGCAATGTTAGAGGTATGTGGTTCAGGAAAATAGCATTGTTAGAATTATGTCGTTGAGGAATATAGCATTGTTAGAGTTATGTGACTGAGTAGAATAGCACTGTTAGAGTTATGTGGTTGAGAAGTATAGCATTGTTAGAGTTATGTTGTTGAATATTATAGCATTTTTAGTTATGTGGTTGAGAAGTATAGCAATGCTAGAGTTATGTGGTCGAGGAGTATAGCATTGTTAGAATCATGTGGTTTAGGAGCGTAGCATTGTTAGAGTTATGTGGTTCAGGAGTATAGCATTATTAGTTATGTAGCTGATGAGTATAGCATTGTTAGAGTTATGTGGATGAGGAGTATAGCATTGTTAGAGTTATGTGGATGAGGAGTATAGCATTGCAAGAGTTATGTGTTTGAGGAGTATAGCATTGTTAAGATTATGTGGTTCGGGAGTATAGCATTGTTAGTTATGTGGTCCAGGCGTATAGCATTGTTAGAATTATGTGGTTCAGGAGTATAGCATTATTAGAGTTATGAGGTTGATGAATATAGCATTGTTAGAGTTCTGTGGATGAGGAGTATAGCATTGTTAAAATTATGTGGTTCAGGAGTATAACATTGTTAGAGTTATTGTTAGACAGGTGTTTCAAGAGTATAGCATTGTTAGTTATGTGCTTAAGGAGTATAGCAATGCTAGAGTTATGTGGTTGAGGAGTATATGAATGTTAGTTATGTGGTTGAGGAGTATAGCATTTATGGCGTAATGTGGTTAAGGAGTATAGCATTGTTAGAGTTATATGTTTCAGAAATATAGCATTGTTAGAGTTATGTGGTTGAGGAGTATAGCACTGTTAGAGTTATGTGGTTTAGGAGTATAGAATTTTTAGAGTTATGTGGTTGAGGAGTATAGCATGTTAGAGTTATATTGTTGAGGGGTATAGCATTGTTAGAGTTATGTTGTTGAGGAGTATGACGTTGTTACAGTTATGTGGTTGAGACGTATAACATTGTCAGAGTTATGTAGTTAAGGAGTATAGCATTGTTAGGGTTATGTGGTTGGCAAGTATAGCATTGTTATTAGAGTTTTGTCGTTAAGGTTTAAAGCATTGTTAGAGTTATGTGGTTGATGAGTATACCATTATTAGAGTTATGTGGTTCAGGAATATAGCATTTTTAGAGTTATGCGGTTAAGAAGAATAGTATTGTTAGAGTTATGTGTTATAGCCTTGTTAGATTTATGTAGTTAAAGAGTATAGTATAGTTTGAGTTATATGTTTCAGGAGTATAGCATTGTTAGAGTTATGTTGTTGAGGAGTATAGCATTGTTAGAGTTATGTAGTTGAGGATTATAACATCGTTAAAGTTATGTGGTTGAGGAGTATAGCATTGTTAGAGTTATGTGGTTGAGGAGTATAGCATTTTTAGAGTTATGCGGTTAAGGAGAATAGCATTGTTAGAGTTATATGTTATAGCATTGTTTGAGTTATGTAGTTGAGGAGTATAGCATAGTTATAGTTATGTGCTTCAGGAGTATAGCATTGTTAGAGTTATGTGGTTGAGGAGTATAACTTTTTAGAGCTATGTGGCTGAGGTGTATAGCACTGTTAGAGTTATGCGGCCAAGGAGCATGGCTTTGTTAGTGTTATGTGGTTGAGGAGCACAGTATTGTTAGAGTTATGTGGGTGAGGAGTATAGCATTGTTAAAGTTATGTGGTTAAAGAGTATAGCATTGTTAGAGTTATGTGGATGAGCAGCATAGCATTGATAGAGTTATATGGTTTAATGGTATAGATTGTTGGAGTTATGCAGTTGACGATTATAGCATTGTCAGAGTTATGTTATTGGGGAGTATGTCATTGTCAGATTTATGTGTTTAGGAGTTTAGTTTTGATAGAATTATGTGTTTGAGGAGTATAGCATTGTTAGAGTTATATGGCTGAGAAATATAGTAATGTTAGAGTCATGTGGTTGAGGAGTATAGCATTGTTAGAGTTATATGGTTGAGAAATATAGTAATGTTAGAGTCATGTGGTTGAGGAGTATAGCATTGTTAGAGGTTTGTGGTTAAGGAGTAAACCATTGTGAAAGTTATGTGGTTCTGGAGCATAGCATTGTTAGAGTTATATGTTTCAGGAGTATATCATTGTTAGAGTTGTGTTTGCTGAGGAGTATAGCTTTGTTAGAGTCTTGTGCTTGAAGAGTATAGCATTGTTAGATGTATGTGGTTGAGGAGTATACCATTGTTAGAGTTATGTGGTTGAGGAGTGTAGCACTGTTAGAGTTATGTGGTTGACGAGTAGAACATTGTTAGAGTTATGTGGTTAAAGTGTATAGGATTGTTAGATTTATGTGGTTAAGAAGTAAAACATTGTGGGAGTTATATATTTGAAGAGTATAGCATTTTTAGAGCTATGTGTTTGAGGAGTATAGCATTGTTAGATTTATGTGTTTCAGGAGTATAGCATTGTTCGAGTTATGTGGTTAAGGAGTATAGCATTGTTAGAGTTATGTGGTTCAGGAATATAACATTGTTAGTGTTCTGTGGTTAAGGAGTATAGCATTGTGAGACTTATGTGATTCAGGAGTATAGCATTTTTAGAGTTATGTGTTTGAGGAGTGTAACATTGTTAAAGTTATGTGGTTGAGGAGTATACCAATGTTAGATTTATGTGGGTGAGTAGTATAGCATTGCTAGAGTTATGCATTTCAGGACTATAGCATTGTTAGACTTATGTGATTCAGGAGTATAGCATTGTGAGAGTTATGTGGTTCAGGAGTATAGCATTGATAGAGTAATGTGGCTAAGGGGTATAGAATTGTGAGAGTTATGTGGTTCAGAAATATATCATTGTTAGAGTTATGTGTTTGAGGAGTGTAACATTATAAGATTTATGTGGTTGAAGAGTATAGCAATGTTGTAGTTATGTGGTTCAAGAATATAGCATTGTTAGAGTCATACGGTTCAGGGTTATAGGCGTTGTTAGAGTTATGTGGTTAAGGGGTATAGCATTGTTAGACTTCTGGTTGAGGATTTTCCATTATTAGAGTTATATGGTTGAGGAGTATAGAATTTTTGGAGTTATGTGCTTAAGGAGTATAGCATTGTTAGACTTACGTGGTTGAGGAGTATAGCATTGTTAGAGTTATGTGGCTGAGGAGCATAGCATTCTTAGAAATATGTGGTTAAATATTATAGCATTTTTAGTTATGTGGTTGAGAAGTATAACAATGCTAGAGTTATGCGGTTGAGGAGTGTAGCATTGTTAGAGTCATATGGTTTAGGAGTATACCATTGTTAGAGTTATGTGGTTCAGGGGTATAGCATTATTAGAGTTATGTGGTTGATGAGTATAGCATTGTTAGGATTATGTGGTTAAGGAGTATAGCATTGTTAGAGTTATGTGGTTCAGAAGTATACCATTTTTAGAGTTATGCAATTAAGGAGTATAACATTGTTAGAGATTTGTGGTTGAGGAGTATATTAATGTTAGCTATGTGATTCAGGAGTATAGCAATGTTAGTGTTATGCGGTTAAGGAGTATAGCACTGTTAGAGTTATGTGGTTAGGAGTATAGCATTGTTATAGATATATGGTTTAGGAATATAGGAATGTTAGAGTTATGTGGTTCAGGAATATAGCAATGTTAGAGTTATGTGGTCCCGGAGTATAGTATTGTTAGATTTATGTGTTTCAAGAGTATAGCACTGTTAGATTTATATGGTTGAGGAGTATAGCAATGTTAGTTATGTGATTCAGGAGTACAGCAATGTTAGTGTTATGCGGTTCAGAATTATAGCATTGTTAGAGTTATGTGGTAGAGGAGTGTAGCATTGTTAGAGTTATGTGGTTGAGGAGTATAGCAATGTTAGAGTTATGTGAAAAGGAAGTATAGATTATTTAGTCATATGGTTCAGAAGTATAGCATTGTTAGAGTTATGTGGTTTAGGAGTATATTATTGTTAGAGTTATGTGGTTTAGGAGTATATTATTGTTAGAGTTACGAGGTTGAAGAGTATAGCATTTTTGGCATTGTTAAAATTATCTTGTTGAGGAGTACAGCATACTAGAGTTATGTGGTTGATGAGTATGGCATTGTTAGGTCTATGCGGTTAGGGATTATAACATTGTTAGAGTTATGTGGTTGAGTAGTATAGCAATGATAGAATTATAAGGTTGAGGAGAATAGCATTGTTTGAATTATATGGTTCAGGAGTATAGCAACGTTGGTGTTATGTGGTTCAGGAGTATAGCATTATCAGAATTATGTGGTTGAGGAGTATAGCATTGATTAAAGTTATGTGAATGATGAATATAGCATTATTAGAGTTATGTGGTTGAGGAGTATATCAGTGTTAGAGTTATGTGGTTGAGGAACATATCATTATTAGAGTCATATGGTGTAGTAGTATAGCATTGTTAGAGTTATGTGGTACAGGAGTGTAGCATTGTTAGAGTTATGTGGTTCAGGATGATAGCATTGTCAGATTTATGTTGTTGAGGAGTATAACATTGTTAGAGTTATGTGGTTAAGGAGTATAGCATCGTTAGAGTTATGTGGTTGAGGATTATAGCATTCCTAGAGTTATGAGGTTGATAAGTATAGCATATATAGAGTTATATGGTTGAGAAGTATATCATTGTTAGAGTTATGTGAATGAGGAGTATAGCATTATTACAGTTATGTGGTTGAGGAGTATAGCATTGTTGGATTTATGTGGTTAGGGAGTATAGCATTGTTAGAGTTATGTGTTTCAGGAGTATAGCATTATTAGAGTTATGTGATTGAGGAGCATAGCATTGTTAGAGTTAGGCAGTTGAGTATAGAATTCTTAGAGTTATGTGATTGAGGACTATAACAATGTTAGAGTTATGTGGTTCAGGAGTATAGCATTGTTAGAGTTATGTGGTTAAGGAGCATAGCACTGTTAGAGTTTTATGGTTGAGGAGTATAGCATTGTTAGAGTTATGTGGTTGAGGATTATAACATTGTTAAAGTTATGTGCTTGAGGAGTATAGCATTGTTAGAGTTATGTGGTTCAGGAATATAGCATTTTTAGAGTTTTGCGGTTAAGGAAGATAGCATTGTTAGAGTTATGCAGTCAAGGAGTATACCATAGTGTTGAGTTATGTGTTAAGAAGTATATCATTGTTAGAGTTATGTGAATGAGGAATTTAACATTATTACAGTTATGTGGTTGAGGAGTATAGCATAGTTAGAGTTATGTGTTTCAGAAGTATAGCTTTGCTAGAGTTATGTGGTTGAGGAATATAGCATTGTTAGAGTTATGTGACTGAGGAGTATAGCATTGTTAGAGTTATGGTTGCCAAGGAGTATAGCATTGTTAGTGTTATGTGGTGGAGGAGTATAGTATTATTAGAGTTATGTGGCTGAGAGAGTAAAGCATTGTTAGAGTTATGTGGTTGAGGATTATATCATTGTTAGAGTTATGTGGTTGAGCAGTATAGCATTGTTAGAGTTATGTGATTCAAAAGTATGGCATTTTCAGAGTTATGCGGTTAAGGAGTATAGCATCGTTAGAGCTATTTGTTATAGCATTGTTAGAGTTATGTGGTTGAGGAGTATAGCATGGTTAGAGTTATGTGTTTCAGAAGTATAGCATTGTTAGAGTTATGTGGTGGAGGAATATAGCATTGTTAGAGTTATGTGGCTGAGGAGTATAGCATTATTAGAGTTCTGTGCCCAAGGAGTATAGCATTGTTAGTGTTATGTGATGGAGGAGTATAGTATTGTTAGAGTTATGAGGTTGAGGAGTATAGCATTGTTAGAGTTTTATTGTTGAGAGGTATAGCATTGTTAGAGTTATGTGAATAAGGAATAGAGCATTATTAGAGTTATGTGGTTGAGGAGTATAGCATTGCTAGAGTTATGTGTTTAAGGAGTATAGCATTGTTAGAGTTATGTATTTCAAGAGTATAGCATTATTAGAGTTATGTGGTTGAGGAGGATAGCAATGTTAGAGTTATGTGATTCAGCAGTATAGCATTGTTAGAGTTATGTGGTTGAGCAGTATAGCAATGTTAGAGGTATGTGGTTATGGAGCATAGCACTGATAGAGTTATGTGGTTGAGGAGTATAGAATTGTTAGAGTTATGTCGTTGAGGATTGTAACATTGTTAGAGTTATATGGTTGAGGAGTATAGCATTGTTAGAGTTATGTGGTTCAAGAATATAGCATTTTAGAGTCTTGCGGGTAAGAAGTATAGCATTGTTACAGTTATTTGTTATAGCATTGTTAGAGCTATATAGTTAAGGAGTGTAGCAAAGTTTGAGTTATAGCATTGTTAGAGCTATATAGTTAAGGAGTGTAGCAAAGTTTGAGTTTCAGGAGTTATTCGGTTGAGAAAGTAAAACATTGTTAGAGTTATGTGGTTGAGGATTATATCATTGTTAGAGTTATATGGTTGAGGAGTATAGCATTGTTAGAGTTATGTGGTTAAGAAGTATAGAATTTTTACATTTATGCGGTTAAGAAGTACAGCATTGTTAGAGTTATGTGTTATAGCATTGTTAGAGTTATGTGGTTGAGGAGTATAGAATAGTTAGAGTTATGTGGTTGAGGAGTATAGAATAGTTAGAGTTATGTGTTTAAGGAGTATAGTATTGTTAGAGTTATGTGTTTGAGGATTATAGCATTATTAGAGTTATGTGGTTGATGAGTATAGCATTGTTAGAGTTATGTGGTTGAGGTGTATAACATTGTTAGAGTTATGTAGCTAAGGGGTATAGTATTGTTGGAGTATCACATTATTAGAGTTATGTGTTTCAGGAGTATCGCATTGTTAGAGTTATGTGGCTCAGGAGTATTGCATTATTAGAGTTACTTTGTTCAGCAGTACAACATTATTAGAGTTATGTGGTTAAGGAGTATAGAATTGTCAGAGTTATGTGGTTCAGGAGTATAGCATTTTTCGTTTTGTGTTTTAGGAGTATAACATTGTTAGAGCTATGTAGTTGAGGAATATACCATATTAGAGTTATGTGATTCAGGAATATAACATTGTTAGAGTCATAGGGTTCAGGAGTATAGCATTGTTAGACATATGTGTTTCAGGAGTATAGCAATATTAGAGTTATATGGTTGAGGAGTATAGCGTTGTTAGAGTTATATGGTTGAGGAGTATAGCATTGTGAAAATTAATTGGTACAGGAGTATATCATTGTCAGAGTTATGTGTTTGAGAAGATTAACATGGTTAGAGTTATTTGCTTGAAGAGTACGTATAGCAATGATATAGTTATGTGGTTGAAGAATGTATTATTGTTAGATCATTTAGAGTCATACGGTTCAGGGGTACAGGCGTTGGTAGAGTTATGTGGTCAAGCAGTATAGCATTGTTAGAGTTATGTGGTTGAGGAGTATAGCAGTGTTAGAGTTATGTGGTTCAGGAGTATATAATTTTCGAGTTATGTGGTTAAGGAGAATGGCATTGTAAGAGTTTTCTTGTCGAGGAGTAAAGCATTGCTAGAGTTATGTGGTTGAGGAGAGTAGCATTCTTAGAGTTATGTGGTTTAGGATTATAGCATTGTTAGAGTTATGTGGTTGAGAAGTATAGCAATGCTAGAGTTATGTGGTTGAGGAGTATAGCATTGTTAGAGTTATATGGTTTAGTAGTATAGCATTGTTATAGTTATGTGGTTCAGGAAAATTGCATTATTAGAGTTATGTGGTTAAAGATAATATCATTGTTTGAGTTATGTGTTTAAGGAATATGGCATTGTTAGAGTTATGTAGTAGAGGAGTATAGCATTGTTAGAGATATGTGTTTGATGAGTATAGCATTGTTAGAGTTATGTGGTTCAGGAGTTTATCATTGTTAGAGTCATGTGGTTCAGAAGTATAGCATTCTTAGAGTTATGAGGTTGAGGAGTATAGCATTGTTAGTCTTCTGGTTGAAGAGTATAGAATTTTTGGAGTTATGTGGTTAAGGAGTATGGTATTGTTACAGCTATGTGGTTGAGGAGTATAGCATTATTAGAGAGTTATGTAGTTGAGGAGAATATCATTCTTAGAGTTACATGGTTTAGTATTATAGCATTGTTAGAGTTATGTGGTTGAGGAGTATAGCATTGTTAGAGTTATATGGTTTAAAAGTATAGCATTGATAGAGTTATATGGTTCAGGAGTATAGCATTATTAGAGTTATGTGGTTGAGGAGTATAGCATTGTTAGAGTTATGTGGTTAAGGAGTGTAGCATTGTTAGAGATATGTGTTTGGAGAGTATAGCATTGTTAGTGGTATGTGGTTCAGGAGTATAGCATTGTTGGAGTTATGTGGTTCAGGAGTATGGCATTGTTAGAGGTATGTAGTTCAGGAGTAAAGCATTCTTAGAGTTATGTGGTTAAGGAATAAAGCATTTTTTGAGTTATATGGTTCAGGAGGGAAGCTTATAAGAGCTATATGTTTGGGGAGTATGACTTTGTTAGAGTTATGTGGTTGAGGAGTATAGCTTTGTTAGAATTATGTGGTTGAGGAGTATAACATTGTTAGAGATATGTGGTTGAGGAGTATAGCAAAGTTAAAGTTATGTGTTTCAGGAGTATAGCAAAGTTAGAGTTAAGTAGTTTAGGATTATAGCATTTATAGAGTTATGTGTTTCAGGGGTATAGCACTGTTAGAGTTATATGGTTGAGGAGTATAGCAACAATACTTATGAAGTTCAAGAGTATGGCAATGCTAGTGTTATGCTGTTCAGGATTATAGCATTGTTAGAGTTATGTGGTTGAGGAGAATAGCATAGTTAGAGTTATGTGTTTCAGGAGTATAGCATTGTTAGAAATATGTGGTTGAAGATTATGACATTGTTAGAATTACGTGGTTTAGGAGTATAGCATAGTTCGAGTTATCTGGTTAAGGAGTATATCATTGTTCGAGTTATGTGGTTGAGGAGTATAGCATTGTTAGAGTTATGTAGTTGAGGAGTATAGCATTGTTAGAGATATGTGTTTGAGGAGTATAGCATTGTTAAAGTTATGTGTTTCAGGAGTATAGCATTGTTAGAGTTATGTGGCTCAGGAGTATAGCATTGTTAGAGTTACGTGGTTCAGGAGTATAGCATTTTTAGAGTTATGTGTTTGAGAGGTGTAACATTGTTAGAGTTATGTGGTTGAGGTGTATCCCAATGTTAGAGTTATGTGGTTGAGGAATATAGCATTGTTAGAGTCATGTGGTTAAGGAGTATAGCATCTTTAGAGTTATGTGTTTCACGAGTATAGCATTGTTAGAGATATGTGGTTAAGGAGTATAATATTGTTGGAGTTATGTGGTTGAGGAGTATAGCATTGTTAGAGTTTTGTGGTTAAGGAAAAAAGAAATGTGAGAATTATTTAGTTCAGGAGCATGGCATTGATAGAGCTATATGTTTGATGAGGATAACTTTGTTAGAGTTATGCGGTTGAGGAGTATTGCTTTGTTAGATTTATGAGGTTGAGGAGTATAGCATTTTTAGAGATATGTGGTTGAGGAGTATAGCAATGATAGAGTTATGTGGTTCAGGAGTGTAGCAATGTTAGAGTTATTTGGTTCAGGATTATAGCATTGCTAGAGTTATGTGTTTCAAGATTATAGCATTGTTAGAGTTATATGGTTGAGGACTTTAGCATTGTTAGACATGTGGTTCAGGAGTATAGCAATTTTAGTGTTATGGTGTTCAAGAGTATAGCATTGTTAGGGTTATGTGGTTAAGGAGTACAGCATTTTTAGAGCTATGTGGTTGATGAGTATAGCAATCTTAGAGTTATGTGGTTGAGGAGTATAGATTATTTAGAGTCATATGGTTTAGGAGTATAGCATTGTTAGAGTTATGTGGTTAAAGACTATATCCTTGATAGATTTATGTGGTTGAGGAGTATATCATTGTTAGAGTTATGTGGTTGAAGAGTATAGCATTTTAGGCGTTATGTGGTTAAGGAGTATAGCACTGTTAAAGTTATCTGGTTGAGGCGTATAGCATGCTAGAGTTATGTGGTTGAGTATGGCATTGTTAGATTTATGTGGTTAAGGATATAGCATTGTTAGAGTTATGTGGTTGACAAGTATAGCAATGATAGAGTTATATGGTTAAGGAATATAACATTGTTAGAATTATATGGTACAGGAGTATAGCAATGTTAGAGTTATGTGGTTTAGGAGTATATCATTTTTAAAGTTATATGGTTCAGGAGTATAGCATTGTTAGAGTTATGTGGTTGAGTAGGATACCATTGTTAGAGTTATATGGTTAAGGAGTATAGCATTGTTAGAGTTATGTGTTTCAGGAGTATTGCATTGTTAGATTTATGTTGTTCAGGAGTATAACATTGTTAGAGTTATGTAGTTAAGAAGTATAGCATTGTTAGAGTTATGTGGTTGAGGAGTATAGCATTGTTAGAGTTATGTGGTACAGGAGCATTGCATTGTTAGAGTTATGTGGCTGAGGAGTATAGCATTTCTAGAGTTATGAGGTTGAGGAGTATAGCATTGTTAGAGATATATGGCTGAGAATTATAGCATTGTTTGAGTTATGTGAATGAGGAGTATAGCATTAATAGAGTTATGTGGTTGAAGAGTGTAGCATTGTTAGAGTTATGTCGCAAAGGAGTATTGCATTGTTTGAGTTATGTGGCTAAGGGGTATAGCATTGTTAGAGTTATGTGGTTGAGGAGTATAGAATCTTTAGGGTTATGTGGTTGAGGAGTGTAGCAGTGCTAGAGTTATATGGCTTAGAAGTATAGCATTGTTAGGGTTATATGGTTAAGGAGTATAGCATTGTTAGAATTATGTGGTTAAGGAGCACAGCACTGTTAGAGTTATGGTGTTGAAAAGTATAGCATTGTTAGAGTTATGTGGTTGAGGATTATAACATTGCTCGAGTTATGTGGTTAAGGAGTATGCAATTGTTAGCGTTATGTGGTTCAAGAGCATAGCATTTTTTGAGTTGTGCGGTTAAGGAGTACAGCATTGTTAGAGTTATGTGTTATAGCATTGTTAGAGTTATGTAGTTAAGGAGTATAGCATAGATTGATTTATGTGTTTCAGGAGTATAGCATTGTTAGAGCTATGTGGTTGAGACAGAAGAGCATTGTTAAAGTAATGTGGTTGAGAATTATAACATTGTTAGAGTTATGTGGTTGAGATGTATAGCATTGCTAGAGTTATTTGGTTCAGGAATATAGTACTTTTAGAGTTATGCGCTTGAGGAGTATATAATTGCTACAGTTATGTGTTATAGCATTTTTAAAGTTATGTGGTTGGGGAGTACAGCATAGTTAGAGATATGTGTTTCAGGAGTATAACATTGTTAGAGTTATGTGGTTGAGAAGTATATCACTGCTAGATTTATGTGGTTGAGGAGTATAGAATTTTTAGAGTTATACAGTTAAGAGGTATAGCATTGTTAGAGTTATGTGTTTGAGGAGTATAGCATTGTTAGAGTTATGTGTTTCAGGAGTATAGCATTGTTAGGGTTATGTGGCTCAGGATTATTGCATTGTTAGAGTTACGTCGTTCAGCAGTATAACATTGTTAGAGTTAGGTGGATAAGGAGTAGAGCATTGTCAGAGTTATGTGTTTCAGGAGTATAGAATTTTTAGAGTTATGTGTTTGAGGAGTGTAACATTGTTTGAGTTATGTGGTTGAGGAACATAGCATTGTTAGAGCCATAGGGTTCAGGGGTATAGCATTCTTAGAGATATCTGTTTCAGGAGTATAGCATTGTTAGAGATATCTGTTTCAGTAGTACAGCATTGGTAAAGTTATATGGCTGAGTATTATAGCGTTGTTAGAGATTTGTGGTTGAGGAGTATAGCATTGTTGGAGTTATGTGATTCAGGAGTATAGCATTGATAAAGTTATGTGGTTCAGGAGAATAGCATTGTTAGAGTTATTTGGTTCAGGAGTATAGCATTGTTAGAGTAATATGGTACAGGAGTATATCATTGTTAGAGTTATGTGTTTGAGGAGTGTAACATGGTTAGAGTTATGTGGTTGAAGAGTACGTATAGCAATGTTATAGTTATGTAGTTGAAGAATATATTATTGTTAGAGTCATATGGTTCAGGAGTATAGGCGTTGGTAGAGTTATGTGGTTAAGCAGTATAGCATTGTTAGAGATATGTGGCTGAGGAGTATAGCATTGTTAGAGTTATGTGGTTGAGGACTATAGAATTTTTGGAGTTTTGTGGTTAAGGTGCA
>JAUTXX010434425.1:0-12802 GCA_032273605.1 Panulirus laevicauda
TGTGTAGATCTGTCTTCGTGTTTTCTATCTGTCTGTCTTTCCTTTATGCAGAAACGTGTTTCTGTCTAGGTATGTGTGTGTGTGTGTGTGTGTGTGTGTGTGTGTGTGTGTGTGTGTGTCTGTGTACCTCTATGTAGATACAAATGGTAAGTGAACATACTTGTATACAGTTAAACAGTCAGCAGATATCTTCCAGGTAGTACCTAACTACATGACATACACATCAATTATATATCTATAATTGTTTCCCACTTCCCGCGTTATCGAGACAGCGCAATGGACAAACGAAGCAAGGCCACACTCACCCATATTCATTCTTTAGCTGTCATGTGCAATGCACTAAACCCACATTTCCTATCCACTACCAGACCCCACAGGCTTTTCCATGGTTTCCCCTAGCCGCTTCGCATACCTTGCTTCACTCCATTGACTACACATCGACCCCTGCATAACGTGTCATCCCATTTCACTCTTTCCTGTGCACGCCTTTTACCCTCCTGCGTGCTCAGACCCTGAGCACTAAAAACTTTTCCACAAATGAATTTTCACTTATCCACATATGTATCATACAAATCTTCATGTGTCTCTAAGTAATATACATAACACATTCTTCGAAGCAAATACTTGACCCAAGCATCCTCTACCACTCCTCAAACTACACTTCCTTTCCAGTCTTATGGTTTGTGAATGTCATACCCCCCTCTCAGACACTACTTTTCCATGTAACTTACCAGGTACTCTCAACAAGATTACAACTCTGTAGGTCAAACACTCACCTTTGTTCCTCTTGCTTATGTTATACAACAGTGCTATACATGCATTTTGCCAATCCTCAAGCACTTCACCATGATCCATACATAAAATGAGAATCATAGCTAAGCAGTCAAAAAGAATCATCCCCTTTCCTAAGAAATTCAACTGGAATACCATCCACTCCATCTCCCTTGCCACATTTCATCTCCCAGACGGCTTTCACCACCTCTTCTCTTTTCACCAAACCACTTGCCATGACTCTCTCACTTCACATACCTCCCAAACCCAAATACCCTACATATACCTATCATCAAACTCATTCAACAATCCTTCAAAGTATTCACTCCATGTTCCTTTCATCATTATTATATTATTAAGAAAAAAAAAAAAAAAAAAAAAAAAAATTATCACTTCCTCATTCATCCCCTTCACTGAGGTTCCCATTTGTTCTATTATTTTGTCACACTATTAACTTCCAAAACATTCTCAACTCCTCCCTGAAGTTTGCTAATACTTGCTCATTAACACTCCCAATATTATCATTATCATTTTTTCCATACATCTTTGCCATTTCTCATATCAACAAGAGTGTCAAAAACAGATGAAGAAACAGCCTCATTTGCTCACATCCACTCTCTAGCTGTCATGTATAATGCATTGAAATCACAACTCCCATCCACAATAAAGCCCCTCAGGCCTTTCTATGAGTTCCCATGACTGCTTTTTAAGCCCTAGGTCAGCCTAATGACAGCACATCACCCCTTGTAAACCACTTCACTCTATTCCTTACATGGCTCACACCGTGCATGTTCTGGCCATGAATCCTCAAAGAATCTTTCATTCCATCCTTCCACCTCCTTGGTTTCCCCAATTTTACTTCGTTTCAGACATGACTGAGCTCTTAATCATCCTTTCCTCACTTATCCTCTCCATATCTCCAAACTATTTTAGCACACCCTCTTCAGCTCTCTCATTCATACTCCTCTTACTACCACAACTCTCTCTTACCCATGTCATTTCTATTCTATCAACCCTCCTTACACCACATACGGAGGAATCACCGTAATTCACAGGTCAGGTACCAGGAGCCTATGCTGGTTATCAAATCAAGAATTGTAGTTTAATCTATTTAAACAGAAGGCCAAATTCATGTATAAACTGTACCAAAACTGCTTTAATAAACAATTAATATATAATAATTTTTTTTCCATACACATTTGACATTTCCCACATTAGTGACCTAGCATTCCAGAAAAGATGACTTCATCTGTTCCAGGCACTACCTCATCAACATGGAAAATGGCAATCAAGTATGGGAAAAGATATTTTCATCATTATCAATATTATCATTAGCTACCTCGGTAACACAGGAAATAGAGATGAAATATGAAAAAAGTCTACCAAGTCTTAAAGAATCTTTCTTACATGGATCAAACTAGCTGCAGACGCACGATGTGAGATGCATTCATGTATAAAACTGAACAAGGCAACACTATAACCTACAGCAATTCTGGCAAAGGGATTCTATTAGCCTGCAGAAAATACTTTACCTTTGGGTATGTCCTAAAAGCCCCAATGTTGACTTTTCCAGAACTGATGGTACGAATTGGGTCGATGACAATAGCCACAAAAGGCTCTTGATAATTCTGATTTAGCATCTGTGTGGATACATCTATGCCAGATAACCAGCATCCATAGCCTGGATGACTGTGATACCAACCAATTACATTCTCTTGACGTCCAACCTAAGGAAACACATATTAGAAAATCACATTAGTAAAAATTAAAAATCTATAACTGTTTTCTCACAATCATAACTTAGATATACAATAAAACTTATGTTATCCGTCATGCGAGACAGCAAAATGTTCAAACCAAAGTATGTTTTTCAATTTCAGCTGGCAACCTACTAATATATGGAAAACATTGGAAAAATTAAAAAGATACATAAAAATATTTCAAACTGCACCACAGTGATTAGTGTTCTCACCATCTGGTGTTTTGTGGCACTAGTGACTGTTAACTGTTTCCCACGTGCTCTCTGGCACAGTGCTGTGTATTGTTCTTACACATCTTTATATTCTGGGCACCCTTGATTACTACTGTGGCCAATGGCCCCTTTCAAGTGTCATCAGTAATTGCCTGACGACTCCTGAAAGCTGTCGAAGTCTCACATGAAACATAAGAAGAACGTCTTAAGCCTGGAAAGATGTGTTGTGCAAGGAGTGACTAAGAGCGAGTCCAAGGTGCCACTCTTGAAGGACTTCACCATAGGCATGACGACTATCTACAGCATCACTAAGCAACAGAAGATTGAGGCAATTAGTAGTGCTTATCTGCTTACATATATTAGTATTTCCTCTATGTAAAATAGCTGCAAATATGTTAAAAAATTCATAACGTGTCTGTGGTAGAAAGCGCACCAAAACTTTGGTGAACACTGGCAGGTGGAGTAAGAGTGGGTCCTGAATGAAGCATGCCACATTCCTGCCAGTAAGTAAGTCTCGTAGTTACCACCACTGTGTGCAGATCTGTGCTGCTGTGCAATCTGGGTATATCTGCTAATGTGATTTTCCTACAGTCAGGGTAAGTCCCAGGTAAAGGTTCACAACAAGTCCCTATGCTTATTAGAAGGTTAGTATGGTTCCCAAGCTGTTCCAGTAACTCATCCTTTATTTGGGTTGCCATCTATGGCCATCCAATAGATTTTATGATGCATGCAAAATTAAAGTGGCTAGGCTGAGGACTGCAATACCCTACCCAAAAGGTTTAATGACTACTTCATATCACAGGTGTCAAGAATCTGACATATACACTTTTCAGAGCTACTCAACTGCAGCTTCACCTGCACTCTTCACCATCTCTTTCACCAAACCATCTATACCTGTCTAACCCTTTCTATTTTCCATTTCTAAACCTTTCAGAGCACAACTGGTTTCTTTAGCTTCTAGTGTGCAAAAAAATCCAATTATTTTGATATTCAAATCATGAATAAGAGCACAGAAAATATACAAACCATCCTTTTTTCTTATGAATTAAGACCTACACATTCCTAGTTTACAAAACATACATTATTTACCTGACTAGCCAATCCTAAGTATTCTTTAAGATTTGTACTCTTTTACTTTTATGATCAGGTGCACAAAAGCTATCAGAAACTCATGAATCAAGAGTTCAGCAATCTTAGTACCAGAAGGATCAGTGACAGCTGTGTAAGTAGCCAGCACTTTAGTGGTTGCAAAGTTTCATTCTTTTGCCCAGGTAGCTGTCTTTTCATTCTACCTCACCTACATGTGGACTGCTCATTCTATTCATAAACACGATCTCTCTTTGTCACACATAACACCTAACAACTCTCAACTTACACAACTCATTCTTCCTAAATCTATATTTTTCTGCAGTGAGAGCTATGTGCTAGCCCAGTCTTTTTGCATACTGACAAAAGCAATAGATTGAAGTAAAAGGTACAAACACTAGACAGGAGGCACTTGATAGAAACACCGGGTAGAAGTACTAAGTAAGAACATTAGGTAATAATAGTAGGTGGGAATATTACATAACAGCCTCTTAAAAGACTGTGCAAGCATTGCCCTCTTCCAGTGGCCTGTTAAGGATGAGGCACTAAAGGCTAAGAAGTGGCACTAGAGTTCACCAGTTATGGAAACTTGCCATGACCATCCCCTCAAGGGAATTCCCTTTTAGATAGATAGTTTAGGAAAAACACATTATTTCCCAGACTGGCTAATTGTAAGTATTGGCAACAAGGGCACAACTATACATGTTGGAAGCAGATAAAACAAGGAAAAAGAGGAAAGCAAGTTAGAAGAGAAAGGACGGAGTGAAAGTTACTTTGAGTGCAATGCAGGTGTGAGGGTTGTGGGATAGAGAGAACTGGAGCGGTTGGTATACAGGGGATGCTATGCTGTCAATAGGCTGAACCAAGGCATATGAAGTGATTGGGGAAACCACAGAAAGATTTGTGTGGCCTAATTGCACACAGTGGGTTCTGGTTTCAGTGAATCATACATGAAAGCTCAGAGAATGGATGTGGGAAAATGAGGGCACTTTCTAGTTCCTGGTACTTCCTCAGAAACCCAAGAAATGAAAACTATGAAAAAAACATGTTCATGTATCAGCTCAGTGGTGCCAATCACTTTTTCATTTAATAAGGATTATCATTAGCTGCTGTTTCATACATATATGTGCTGCATCTGTGATAAAAAGGCAGTGAAAAAAAATCATTAGAACCCTTACTGACATTAGATAAAGCACAATAGAAAATATTCAGGTTAAAATCAATCTATAAAATTCATATGAAAACATTAACAAACCTGTTTAGCAGCCTCCACATATGCAGTCATGTACTCATAAGCCTGTGCTTGTGCATTGACTCTCGTCTCAGTCCCCTCCACAGGAAGAGCAAAGGAATCCATCACAATCATTGTTGGGCCATCTACTTTGCCAAGCATGAGACCCATCACCTGTGGTTAGAATAATATTGAGTTTTGGTGTTAAAGCTCATACCAAAATTAGCTTGTAAAGAAAAGGCTTTGACTTCCAAGAAAGTTTTCTGTACCACGAATAAACAAACTCTCATACATACCCTCAATACTTTCATCATTCCATCTAGTCATACCACATACTCCTCTCAAATAAATCATTTCCATAGCTTGGATTCTTTATCTGTGTGACTCATCCCATGTCCATATTTACACCTCTTCCCTTCATTGTTCTATTAAGGGATCCAATGATTCTTCTACCATGTACTGTTCTCCCCCTTACTTCTCCTTCCATATCACCAAACTTACCGAAGACAGCTCCCAAATACTTTAATTCTGTCACCTCTTATTCTTTCTTCCCCCATATCAATAACAAAGTTTAGCACATCTTCTCTCACTCTATTACTTTCCTTTCTCATTCTATCCCTTTTGAGCAATCTACCATACACCTTTTCTTCCACAGCATTTCTAAGCTCATCCATCCATCATATATTTCCACTTTGTTTCTTATATCTCACAACCTTGTATCCAAATACTAATTCTACAACTCTTTTCTAAATATTTTAAACACCTCATTCAAACATTACTGCATTCCTACATATACTGCACTTTCATATAAACCTTCTGTCATCCTTCTTTCATACTCCCCTTCACACTCTTTCTTATTCATCTTCTCCCTTGCCAACACTTTTACCTCTCCAATCTTTCTTATGCCATACCTCCATTTCTCCCTCATTCTCACCACCAAAAGAATGGTCAGAATCTTCAAAGAGTCATCTTACAATTCTAGCATCCCGCACAACCTTTCTCAACCTTTCATCCACTGCAACACAATCAATCAAACCCTCTTGTTCTTCTCTTCTATCATTTCTCATTCATGAATATCTTTGAATCAGCTTGTACCAAAAAAGGTGCTTCAGGGAATAAACCTCTCTCAGCACAGACATGCACAATATGACTTCCATTCTCATTTACTCCAAGCACTTTCCATTTACCAAGTATCTCACCAATTTTATCATATCCCACCTTTACATTCATGTCATGCATTACAAACACCTTCCTCTCCTCTAACCCATTTACCCTGTTATTCAAATTTCTCTAGGAATGCTTCATTTCATCCTTACTTTGCACAGTCTTCATATTCACAGGTGCATATACTCATACCCATTCATACTTCACAATTCCAGTTCTTGCTTTCATCCACACTATCCTTGATCTATTCCATCCATGTTCTGTAACACCTTCCCATACCCTCAGTCATAGCACAAATGCACATCCCTCCTCCCTGATCCTTTTCATTCATTCCCATCCATACCACTCTTCCTTTGCATTCATAATTTCCTCACACTTTCTCTCCTTGTGTCCAAATCATTTCAGCACACTCTCTTCAGCTCTTTCAACCATATCCTTCTTATAGAGGAAATATATAGGACAACCTAACTAATTCACTATCCTTGTGGTCTCTACCATAATGTACACAAAAGTGATGACTTACATTGTAAGGAGGACCAAACCAGGCCCAGACCAGACCAAGACACCAATATCACTGCATGGATATATTTCTAATTTTTCAGTTTTTATTTTTCACAAAACATTACATTCCTCATTGCTAACATAATTTACTTAACACCAGCTGCTTGTGTGCCTAAACAAGTAGCTAGACTGCATAATACTTGGCAAGCTGCTGTGACTACTGACAACTCAAAGGTAGGCCATTTTAATGTTTCTTTCCCTACACCTCTAAGCTTTGGAACTTTCAACCTTTTCATGTCTATCCCAGTAGCTATGACATGGCACTTTTTAAAAGACAGGTTTTTCACTTACTCCAAAATTCATAAATACTTTTCTGTCTCTTCTTTGTCCCTTTCATAAACCTCTTTATATTCCAATTAAGGCCTGGCCTTGATGCAGACTTGTGTGTGTGACTGGAGCCTTAAAAGTATAAACACAGAGAACAAGAAGAGGAAACCAAGGACAAAATGGAAGAATGGCATGAAAGATGCTTTGAGTGACTGAGGCCTAAACAAGTAAATGGGTGTGAGGTGCATATGGGACAGAGCAAACTGGAGCAATGTGGTATTCTGGCAGTGATTTGATATCAGTGGGCTGACCTTGAACATATCGAGTAGTTGGAAGAAACCATGAAAAGGGTCGTGGGACTTGGCTGTGGTTGGGAGCAATGGTTTCGGTTCATTATGTATGACATTTAAAGAGTGGACGTGAGCAAATAAGACCATTCTTCATCTGTTCCTGGTCCTACCTCGCTTGGAGAACAAGTATGAAAAAACAAAATTCTGTCTTTCATCACCATTCCTAATTCCATGAGGTGGATCAGGTTCATAAGAGTCTCCAAACATCAATGGAAGTGCCACCTCGGGTTTGAAATTCCTCGCAAAATTTCCATTATCCTGTGACCTACTCTGTTTTAAAAAATCTAGTGCCATCAGTCTCATGATCCCAACAATGCTAAATGCACAAGTTAAGCATGTCTCTTGGTCTTACTTTCAATCTAAATGAGCCTAGCTAAATTGCCTAACATCCATAAATTTGACTAAGGACAAGCAAATTTATCATGGAAGCTTCTTCCACACTTTATACTTCAGTTCTTCCCATTCAACATTACTCTCAGTGTACCTCCACTTCTTCAACCATTAACTTCTCTACTCTCAACTTCAACTCTCCCACTCGTATGTATTACTTGAGTTCTCAGTAAAAAAGACATAGACAAACCTCAAGCGTGCCTCCTGATCGAGCATGCATAACCATCTTCAATAAAGCCAAGGCAGAAATTTTGATTTGCTTGAAGAAATGTGGGCTGGAAAAAAAAGTTTTTAATACATGTTACATCAATGTAATTGTCAGCATAAAATATCTGCAATTTTGTCATGGTGTATTGTAAAACAATATTCAACCCAATTATCAAGTTTAAAATTACAAGATCAAACAGAAAAAAAAAATTTCACTTAACAAAGGTTGATGTGTGAAAAATTTACATTATACAACTGTACCCCTGACAAAAGAGGCCATTTCCTGAGAAGTAGAGAAGCAAACATTTCAGGTACCAGGGGCCCCAACTTAGAGCAAGTTCCTGTTTTAAAACAGTGGCATTTGAGAGTTCTGGTACAAACTCTAATACTGACACTATAGTCTTAGAACTGACATAAATGAAAATAATTCATATTTTCAATTTACCCTATAAAATATCGTTTACTCCAATTAATAAAATATTTGAAAATATCTTGATATATTTTTTATCACATTTTATAGTGCTTTCACAACAAAATACTCTTTGACTTGCATCCATGCACTGGCAAAATACATGTTGACTTTTATCTCATCCACTGGCAGTGTTTGTACTGATGAACAAACAGATGTAATCCAGTGCTCACTCTTGGCACATTTATTGCAAGTTGTATGTTAACTGTTGCTCTAAAGTAAATTACTTAGGAAGGAGGTTAAGAAGCTCAACAAATGCTTATTATTACCACCACTGGATTATTTCTTTAAACAAAATGTCAAATGGGACATTTAACAGCAGGGAAGAGAACTGATTCATGGTTTAAGGCCACCATAGATTGCTTGGCTCTTTTACCATACAGGGTGGGAATACTGAGGGAAACTCTAAGCTTAAGCCACTGCTAGTTTTTGATCGAGAACATCCAAAGACAATGTAAAGCCTGCATACCTGTAATTTAGTAGTAGCTATTAAATTAGATAAATCATGGAGTCCAGTAATCCCCCTTCCATTGTAAACCCACATCATCAAGACCACATTTTCAGATAATGTATTCACCATTAATTTTGTGGATATGTATATAATTCATAAGTTTAGTAACAATGTACAGAAGAGAACTGTGGAAAAACATACATAAAAAAGTTATTGTCTTGTTTGCTACGTATAAGTTAAAAACTTTGCAGCACATGCTAGTTTCCCTGTGCTCAAAAAATAGTTTGTGTGCTCCTCTTACTCTACCACCCATTACCTCCATTACATAAAAAAAAGACTGTAAGATCCTGGCATTTACCTCCCTCATCAACTCATTCATAAGCAAATTGAGCAGCCATGGTGCCATCACACACCCCTGCTGCAAACACACCTTCATCTGGAACCACTTACCTTCCTCTTATGACTTGCACACACTCCTGAGTTCTTGATAAAAACACTTTACTGCTTACAGCAGCTTCCCTCTCACACCATATATTCATAACAACTTCCAAAGCGCATCTCTGGTAACCCTATCATATGCTTCTAGATCCGTACACACCATATTCAAGTCCTTCTGTTTCTTTAAGTACTTTTCACAAACATTATTCAATGCAAACACCTTCTGCACTCATCTTTTACTACTCCTAAAGCCACACAAAGACTGACAGATGGATAGATATATAGAAAAAGAAACAGAAAAACAGATGAAGACAGACATATAGATAGAAAGATAAATAGATAGCCTGACAGACTAATAAAAAGACAAACAAACAGATATCTAACATACATTATTTTCAAATTAAGTGAAAGGTTTCACTGGAAGATATGGTTCCCCATGCACATTCACAAATAACATACTGCTGGCACAACACTCCACCAACTATCATAAGAAACAGAATGGGATACAAAGTAGGGAAATTCATAGGTGCACTGGACAAGCACCTAGAAAAGTGTACCACCTGCAAGGCTGTAGGAGGCTATGTGGGACTGAGGGCCGGGGTTTTTGACAGCTTAGCTGACCAATGACCCAATCTAACAGCCTAAGCCCATCCCAGACTATGGGAGTGAAGAAGGGTTGGGGTTTTCGACAGCTTAGTTGACCAATGACCCAATCCAATAGCCTAAGCCCATCCCAGGCTATGGGAGTGAAGAACCCTAAGACTTCACATGGTTTTCATCATGCCAATACACTAAGTACATACTCATAGATTTATGTTCATGTTAGCAATCATAATCTTGTGTAAAAAAGGAAAAATCAACATACTCTTTTTCCCATGGTTTAGCTTGAAGGATGTCTTGCTGTTGTTTGCGATCATATTGATATATTTCATCGGCAGAATTAACAGACTCCATGTTATTTGCCATCTCCCATGTGCGTTGGGCAATCTGAGATTGGCTCATGCTGCTGGTGCCTTCACCCGTACTGGAAGATGCCATTACTAATTAACCTGAAATGACAAACTGTACTAGTATATCCAACTTTAGAAATATGAGATGATATCTTTACACTGATATACTGATATACAAAGCTTTATATAATGTTGCAGTGTCATAACATAATCAACTTTTCAGTTATATAAAATAAATAAGATACAGAGATATGTATATTCAGTGATGAAACAAAAAGCATGATTATTCTAACAAAGGACGTGAGAACTGATTTATACACTTATACAAAACTTCATTGTTTTATCCTTTACCTTATGACTGAAATTTTCTTATCACTAGAAGTTCCAATGATATTTCACAAATAGCTTTGTGTTATACCCAACATTTACAAAAAGGTTCTGATAAGCTATAGTGGGAAAATAGTGACCCCTTTCTCAAACAACAGCAGAGTACCTCAAAGTTCTGTCCTGTCCCCTACATTTTTTCTCCTTTTCGTCAATGATTTTCAGTCTTCCACGAATAACCAAATGCACTCATAAGGTGCAGTGAATTGATCCCTGTCCTATAATTGTGTTCCTTCTCTCACATGATTCGCATCTCATCTTGATACTACTTCATCAATAAACTCAGGCATGGAAAGGATATCTCAGTGGGGTAGACAAATTTAATGCCTCTAAGATCAGGTTTCTAGCCATCAAAATTTCCTCACACCTTTCCTATCTTCTTTGACGGTTCTGTAATTCCATCTCTTGACTTGATGAACATACTTGGTATTACTGTAACATTCACTCTTTCTTGGAAACCCCACATTTTGGAAATAGCTAAGGCTGGCTCAAAGAAGCTGGCATTCCTGTTTAGATGTCGAGTCTTTTCTTCCAAACAATTGCTCTGCTTATACACAGCACTGAGCACTGCTGTCTCATATGAGGCATTTCAAGCTCTATATCCTTACTTGATAGAGCTGAGTTGAAATCAGTTCAATTTATAAACTCTCCAAGGATATCTTCAAAGGTTGAAACACTTGCCCTACACTGCAATGTTGCTTCACTTTCCCTCTTCTGTAGGTATCACTTTGGTAATTACTCCCAATCCCTCTTCTGTAGGTATCACTTTGGTAATTACTCCCAAGAGTTGGCTGCTTGTGTGCCCTTACCACAAGCTAAACCATGCAATTCTCAGCTGCAGCACATGATTACTGTGCAGCTGTTGGCAACCCAGTAGTAGGCTGTTTTGATAACCGTTTCTTTCCCTACACCTTAAAGCTTTGGAACTTTTACTGTCTAATGTCTTTAACAATAAATGTGACCTGGCACATTTTAAAAGAAAGGCTTTTCACTTTCTCCAAAATTCTTGAATACTTTCCCTTATCTCTTCTTTTTCCTTCTCATAATACTCTCTGTATTTCAATTAAGGCCCAACCTTGATGTAGACTTTTGTCTGGGACTCAAGGCCGTTATACCACATCGTTCCAATTCACTTTACTCCTTGCACACCTCTCACCCTCCTGTATGTTCAGGCCCTAATCGCTCAAAATCTTTTTCACTCCATCCTTCCATTTCCAATTTGGTCTCCCACTTCTTGTTCCCTCCACCTCTGACACATATGTCCTCTTCGTCAATCTTTCCTCACTCATTCTCTCCCTGAGTCTAATAAACCATTTCAACACACCTTCTTCTGCGCTCTCACCACACTCTTCATTACCACACATCCCTCTTACCCTTTCATTACTTATTCAATCAAACCACCTCACACCACATATTGTCGTCAAACATATCATTTCCAACACATCCACCCTCCTCAGCACAACCCTATCTATAGCTCATGCCTCACAACCATATAATATTGTTGGAATCATTATTCCTTCAAACATCCATTTTTGCTCTCTGAGATAACATTCTCGCCTTTCCACACATTCTTCATCGTTCCCAGAACCTTTGCCCCCTCCCCCACCCTGCGACTCACTTCCGCTTCCATGGTTCCATCTGCTGCTAAATCCACTCCCATATATCTAAAACAATTCCCCTTCCTCCAGTTTTTCTCCATTCAAACTTACCTCCCAGTCAACTTGTCCCTCAACTCTACTGAACCTAATAACTTTCCTCTTATTCACATTTACTCTCAATTTTCTCCTTTCACACATTTTACCAAACTCAGTCACCAACCTCTGCAGTTTCTCTCCTGAATCAGCCACTATCGCTGTATCATCGGCGAACGACAACTGACTCACTTCCCAGGCCCTCTCATCCGCAACAGACTGTATACTTGCCCTCTCTCCAAGACTCTTGCATTCACCTACCTAACAATCCCATCCATAAACAAATTAAAAAACCATGGAGACATCACGCACCCCTGCCGCAAACCAATCACTCTTCTCTCTTCCTACTCGTGCACATGCCTTACATCAGTGATAAAAACTTTTCACTGCTTCTAGCAACTTACCTCCCACACCATATAC
>JAUTXX010434534.1:0-12801 GCA_032273605.1 Panulirus laevicauda
TGCCCTCAGAAACATAATTAAACATCACATCAGGTTCAAGACTAAATATATTTTAAATTTCTTTTCATTCCATTCAAATTTTAAACAATGATGTCTATAAAATGATAAGCATCACATCATAATTATCATTATCATTACAATTATCATTATCATTATTCCTATCATTATTATCATCATTCTAGGCCTCTTTTTCAAGGATACGTTACACTCAGTAACGAGGACAAAATTAATTCCTTTAAAGAAAAAGGTTCTAGACCATATGTGGTTTACCAAGTAACCATGATACATCCTCGTCAAAGGCCACTTTTCACTCGCGGTGTAACCTCAAGCTGACGTAATCTTTCACCACCAGTGACCGTATTGTTCAAGAATCTGATGTATGATGCCAAGAAGAGATTACAAACACATGTATTGCATACAGATACAGGCAATATTGATAACCAATGAATACTTATAAATGGTGGTCAATGTGTGCATTTGCAGCAGAATGATTACCAGGAAATATTGCGAAGCTTTAAGATACTTTCGCCTTTTTGGTTAACTTCATCGAGTTTTCCTCACTGTTTTTCTTACAATCCTCACATCCTGAATTTCCTTGGAGAAAACCACTGCGTTCCCTAATTTCCTCTACTTTCCACGTCTCCTACAGATCTTGTAATGCAACTTTGGTCATTTCACGTTTTCAAAAAATGAAAATTACGTGTGGAGTGGTCATTATGAGATCTGGCAAAACAATGACAGATAAAAACGGACGATACAACTATTTTAATATTGCGATGAAGTTGATCTTTTGGCTAAATAAGGAATTGGGTGGAGTCGTAAGACACCTCTGTTATGGGTGCAAAGGGAGCTAGAGCACTGTTGTCATGCTTGAATCATTTGTGAGGTATGAGGTTGTTTAGTCTTCTGCGATAGTCACTTAAAGAGAATAGCAAAGTAGGATCTGATGGCGAGGTAATACAAGGGAGAGAAATCAAAGGATCTCAGAGAGCCTGGATGGATGATAGAACGTTTAGCGTAGTGTGTGCAAAATGATTACACGATTGATATTCCTCTTCAAACAGGTCCCTGGATGCTTTCCATTTTCATAGAAAACTTTTTATAAAGGAGGGTGACAAAAGAAGTTAATCGCTGAGTGTGTAAGAAATTTACACGAAGGAACACTTCATCCAAATCTGCAGTATCCATACACACTGGAGGTGGTTATATTACGCACTTTACTAGGAATCAGTGCACTCGACAAAGTGAAAACTTTGAATTTTTAATAAAATTATCTGCTGGAAGGAAAGTTTTGACGCATGTGGTTCAAATTCTACTGAACTGATAAAGCCATGTGAATGCTATGGTTGCTGAGGGTGAGGTGAAGAAATCAGATAGTATACATGATTGTACGACAATAGGCTGGACAAGTAGTGGACAGATTCCAAAGGTAGACTGTCAATTCTACTTTGTGTCGTCCAGAGCGAGAGCATCCAGAGTTGTCTCATCACACATAATGCCTTCCTTTTCATCCTAACTACAGCAACTCATATTCATTTACCCTAGCCAGTCTTAGTGGCAAATTCTTCGTATTTACGTGGGTAGTGTTCTATCTTCCATACCACATGGACGATGATGATAATATTAACAATAACAAGCAGCTTCTAAGCCTCGCCAATCGTGAGCGGGCCCTCCTGTCCTGCTCCGGTCTTGGCTAGGCCTACCCTCTTACCCTCGAGCTCTACTGTGACCTAAGACCCTTGTTCTCCCCTTGTGTATTTTTAGCCATTATCGTGAAGTACATGGCCGGTGTGGATTTTTAAGATGGTATTCACAATAGTAAGGGGCAAACTAGCTTCAACCATTTTCTTGCTGGCGTAGGTTTATGTTAGGAGCATCTAGGCGACTACAATAGGCACACTCCACTTCCATGATGGGAGTCAATAAACTGAGAGTAAAAGTGAACTTCAAAGCCGAAGTAGGCTCCAACAATGGGCAAAGCCAAAGGCAAAAGAAAATCAGATTACTAAAGTTCCTCGCTCAAGGGAACATTTTCCCTGTAAACGTTATAGACAACTATGATGCAGTAAAACTTTACTTCAGTGATGAAAATTGTATGGTTCATTGTTCAACAATAATGTCAACTGGAGAAGGAATCATTTACAACCTACTGTCCACCAGAGATTTACTGTCGTAGATCCATTTTACAGAGGCACATCCCTACAGGATTGTAACCTGGAATACATTAGAAATGACAGAAAACTTTCAGCCAATGTCTCCAGTGTATTCAAATTCCCAAGATCAAACGCATAGAAATTCTAAACTCGGTAGATATGGCTGAGCCTGTCATTAAGGACTTAAACTATGCTGTCTACACATCACCCACCAGCAACTGAACGAAGCAATTTATCTTTTTCTTTACATGCTGTAAGTGTCTACAGTTAATGAACTAATCTTAAAAGGAATGTAAAAAACCTTCAGATTACAAGATTTATTCACCATATGCTCAAGTGAAAAACAAATGGAGAGTATGCTATGCAATTTACCTGAAATATCTTCACTGCAAAAAATGTTACTTCGTCATGGGGATGAAATGCGATGACAGGAAAAAGCAGTATAAACAAATCGTGAATAACTAAACCGTAATAAGATCCACTCAGTCCTTGTTCCTCACATGTCACTAATCATCCCAGGCAAGATTATGAACTCCCAGAAGATTAACGGCGATCACTAAAGGGAGTCAGTTTAATGATAAGTACCCGAAAATTAAAGAGGAAAGTAAATATTGGCTCATCCAAATGTAAGCTCAAGCAACTATGGGTGTTCCATGCCATATGAAGAGGGACCATCATGCATTCCGACGAGACACTACCTTCAGTAACTGGTACTTTACAATTACTACTGAGACAAACAGATCTCGTGGACTCACTAGACACCTGACATCAACCCTAACGGCGCCCTCATAGTATGTAAGTCAAACCGTCCACCACAATAAAAGAAACCCATGGCTTTTCACCTACACGAGTCGTATACATCCAATCCTACCTCAGTCCTCACTCTTTACAGCTTACTGATGTGCCCTATCTTGATTAGCTTTCAGTTTTGGTCGTCCTGTTTGACCAAACATAGACAGAATGGAAAAAGTATAGAGTTGAGCTACCAAGGAGATTCTCGGCCTAAGAAACAAATCCTGTTAAAGCCAACTAAACGAATTAAATAAATTTAGCTTAGATAAGAGAAAGTTAAAGGGTAGACTAACACTGGTATTAAAGATTATCAAAGGTATCGCCTATCTCGATCTAACGAGATACCCGAGGATAGATTTGTTTTATCTTGAGTGAGACAAAGTACTTTAACTTCAATAGGATTGTTAACATATGGAATGATGTACCAATCAGAGTAACCAAGAAGAGTACCATAAATACGTTTAAGCAAAGACTTGATGATCAATCTTTCGCCTCAAGTCCACTACCTCCTATAATTACGCCTCCGTAGGTAAATCAGAAGTATACAGGCTTTTATCTTTAAAAAGTCTGTTTTTCTATTTGTATCACACCAATCCATGTGTTTCTGTTCTCACTCACTATCATAAACATCCTCAAAACGACTCAATAGACTGTTGTTTGAATTCATTTGCTTTCATTTGTACAGTCTGCCGAAGAAATTAACGGAGATCCTACAGGTGTAGGGTATGGATACTGGTCTGGTAACAGTGGAGAAACCTCACTGCCAAACGTACGATATTAACCGTGAAGTTGCCTACCTTAAAAAGAGCCTTTACACTACACTAGACTCACACTCACTCCTAAAATGATGTATGATGGAAAAGAAATTCGGAGCTGTATTTCCTTCTGTCAGTGTGTTATGTATGTTTAAGCTGACAAGTAAAATGCAGACTAAAGTATACACTTCCTTGATTATGTATGTATCACTAGAGAAGTCCCGATCTGGAGGGACACTTTCATGTGTGTGTGACTGGGGAAATGACCAAAATCGGTGGTATTCTGTGTGGGTTTAGAGGTGCTGGAGGCGGGTCAAACGGTTCCATTGACTGACATGGTGATTGAGAGTAGAAGATCCAAGAAGTTACGTTAACAGGACACGCTCGCCCATCCTCCTTCCAATAAACCCACGAAGACATCACATCATGGCCGTGCAGGCCAGGGGCTACGTTGATGGCTGATGTTAAACAAATTAATAATTAACGGACATATTTACATTTCGGAAAATATGAGTGTGTATGACTTGACGGATTCTATACAATTGGTCAACACAAGTATATGTTTCAAGTATGTGGGCACGACAGTACGAACGCTTATATTCTTAGATCTCTATCAGTGTTATTAGCCATATCTGTTAATATTACTCGACACTTTAAGTATGTATCACAGAGCAGCGCGCTCAGTGAATAACCAACGTCCTTACCAGGGCTTACCCTTTAAATGTGTATTTGGGTTTCATTTCTTTGTATCAGCATTTTGAATCACCACTTTTGTTCCCATAACATATATCTTGTCCTTAATGAATGAGTTGTAACAACCTGTTAGCCGAAATAGCCTCAAGGTCAGCAGATGTCTGCAAAGACGAACATGTCTGCTGCTTGCTGTCTCCTAGGCTGGAATCACCTAATGGCTACCTGCTTACCTCCTACACTCTTCCCACACATCAAAAGCACGCACACCAATCACAGGTATTCAATATATTTTCGATTATCAGATACTGCAATAATCTAAGATTAATATTCCATGTAGACCCAGAGCTAAAGCTAAAATTTGGGCAATATTATAAGGCCGTCACCTGCTGAAGGCGTCGATATCGTAAGTTGCCACCTCGTATGTTTATACTGGCTACCAACACGTATTCCACTGAGTTTGTCATTCACATGAATTATTGGTCTTTGTAGTAATATTGACAGTTTGTGTTGCATTCATTTAACACATCTGAACCGTTTGTCTTATTTGTAATGTTTTCTGGCTTGAAAAAAGATCTGCTTCGTGTCGAAACGATAAATCACGAACCAAAACACCATAACCCATCAAAAATGATTACATTATTTTCTATATAGCATATCTACATTAATATTTTTGTGAATATGTGAAGAAGTGAGGAAAATATAGGTAATGGTTCATTGAGGGTAGAGGGAGGGAAAGGAAAACTTGACCATTCCCCTTAAGCTTCAATGACCTATAACCTGTTAGGCACTGATGTCACCAGGTTGTGCACGGTCACCTGACGTCTGTGAAGCAGTTTCCACTCCTGCATGGCACGCTGCGTGATCTGGCACCTAGTTCCCTCCTGGCCCTGCTCCCTTGCGTTCACCATCAGTCCCCAGCTGTTTTCGATGGGATTCATGGCACATCCCTTCGACGTCCATTCCAGGAGCTCAATGGTCGGTTACTCGGATACCATCAGCGAACAATGTCTGCTCTGTGGATACGGCTGTTGTCCTAAAACAAAATAAAAAAAAGACAAAAAGATACCGTATACCTGTATATTGTTGTCATATACATTATGTTGTACCAGTTAGTCACTGCCAGAGGGTTGTAAGTGACAAATAACAGCGTCAGAGATGAATGCAGGTTAAAGGCATGAAACACTTAGGGGAACGGAAATTTTGAGTACCAGTCAATGCAGGTTTCATACTCTCGACGTTAATGGAATCTTATGACTGATGCTTCACTTACATTCAAAAGACGTTAAACTTTAGGATGATAGTAACTCGAGTAAGGTTAATAATCACAGTGTGAATGTTCTATCTTAAGTAACACAATTTTTATGTAAAAAACATTGACTGTAATTGATCGTGTATCTAGATTCCATGAGATATGGGATGGACAACAATATTATTGATGGATGGTTGAGGTTGTTGATTACCGTATTTGTTAGCCCTAGATGACAGGAGAGTAGCGGTATATAATGATAATATGTGAGGACATATCATGTGCAATGGGTGAGGACTGTGGTGGAATGTATCGTAGAATTGCAGGGATGATAATGATGGGCGTGTTTGAACAAACACGTTGGAGTAACTTGAGTGATTGCGAACTTAAACCCCTATCTTTGTTGATTGGTTATCCAGCACATATCAATCAACAGCTGAGAGTCGGAAGTTGTAAAGGTCCTTTTGCTGGTACAATAGGACAACTACTAAGGAGAAATCCTAGGGCAGAAGCACAGCGGCAGCCTCCATCTTCTGACTGCAGTCCTCTGCTTCTTTCGGGCGGCAGTACTGTGCGATCCCTATCGGAGCGTCCACCCTTGTCATGGGTTTTCGTTCCGTGTCACCAATCCTCGCGGACTAGCTTACCAGCCACTGTTGGTATGTCGAGTGCCAACAACAGCCAAGGAGGAGCGGCCGACGACCGTTCTCCCACTTGCCCACATTTTGGGCCCACTTTTGCCAGCTTTCGGGGCCGTAGGGTTTACGAAAGGCAGGCACACCCCAACTCTTTCCACCAAGAGTTGGCAACACGACACGTCTTATCCAAGGCTCGAATGACCGATGAGGAAGCAGAGCTCCTCGCTAGGGCAAAGGCGAAAATGGCAGCTGGTTCTTCACTGGTTGCTGGCCTAGGGCTGAACCAGCGGTTGCAGGCGATTGTTCGCTCTAGGACGGTCGAAGCGATCAAAGGCCTTCGAAGGAAAGCGTCGTATAAGAACAGAGTTCAGGAATTGGTCTTGAACATAAATCTTCACCAGGAATCCGGTGAAGGCGAAATGACTGGCAGCATGTCAGATGGGAGGCGTGTCCCGGCAACTCAAGAAAGCAACACGCGGAGTGGCGCGCAAGTAGGCGTGTGCGTGCCAACTCCAGTGGTGAAAGCCTCACAGGTGCGGGAGAGGGGGTTGTCCTCGGAGGAGGAGAGCCTATCGCTTCTGGCCGTGAGGCCGATCCCACGGTTTTAACTGTCCCAGACGCTCCGCAAGCTCTCCAATCCCAGTCTGTTGCTTCCTTTGTCGCGGAGACTGCCACTTATCTCGACACGCTCGGACCTGGCCCCACAACTCCATCGTGGGGCGAGAATGTCTTGAATGTTGCCCTGAACCACTTGTGTCAGAGTGACAGCCTTGCCGCGATCAAAGTAGCTACAGAGCATGCCAGGCAACTGATTAGCTCCTTTGCCTCGCCCTAGGACCACCGGAATCATGGGGAAGATGGACCAAGACAGTCAGCGAACTCTGGCAGCGCACGCCAGAAACCGGCTTAGGCGAGAACAATACCGGAAAGTACAGAGACTTTACTGACAGAATAAGTCTTTGGCTGCTGGACTGGTCTTAAAATGTGACTGGGAGGTACCGTTAATTTCGGCTGGGCTGGAAAGCCTCTACCCCTTTTGGGGAATCCTCTTCTCTCGCCCATCTGAGCCGGATGAGCGTGTCATTACCGATTGTGACTCGGAATATGGACAACTAGCAGAGGTTATTACCGTAGGTGAGGTAACACCACCTCAAAGCCACGAAAACATCTGCCCCTGGTCCTGACGAAATGCGGACTTGTTTGTTGAAGTCCACTCCTCCAAGAATTCTCTGTAAAATGTATAACCTGTGGCTTGCCACGTCAACGTTGCCAGAACCATTCAAGACAAATAGTACGGTGCTGATTCCTAAGATACCGAATTCAACAGAACCCAAGGACTACAGGCCTATCACGGTCTCTTGTGCCGTAGTCCGACTGCTTCATAAGATACTGAGCAGCGGCATCTCGAGCCTCGTCCAGATCGATGCTGCTCAAAAGGCATTCATCCATGTGGACGAATGCCAAGAGAACCTAACGATCCTGGACGCGATCATCGGTCGTGCGCCGGCATATTCCCACGGTGTGCACCTGGCATTCCTCGACATGGCTTAAGCATTCGATATTGTTAATCATAGCACTATCGAGCGGGCCATGTCGCGGAGGGGCATTCCTGCCTTCGTTAGGGCATGTATTATGTTGACGTGCGACTGAGCCTTTACACATATTGAAGGCAGCGGCGAGATGTCGGAAAGAATCGATATGATTCGTGGGGTCAAACAGGGTGATCCGCTATCAACAATCCTTTTCAACCTTGTAATTGACGAGGGAGTTGCAAGGGTTACAGAATCTGGTGTAGGAACTGGATTTGGAGACCAAAAGGTGTCAGCACTGGCATTTACCGACGACCTGGTTTTAGTGGCGAAGACGCCGATTGGCCTGCAACAGGCAATTAACATTATGGCAGAGACTCCTGTGGGGGGTGGACTTCGAGTAAACCCAGGAAAGTGTCGTTCCCTCAGTATGGAGGTCGACGGCAAGCGCAAGGCTTGAGTACGTCAACAAGAGTAGGACGTTCCAAGTCTTGGGTAGCGCTATCGGCTCCATGATCGCTGAGGACGATTATAAGTACCTCGGCATTCTCGTCGGAGCAGGAGAAAGGCGTAAATACTACGGTGCGCTGCTAGTAGAGGGGCTCCATAACATCACCAGAGCCCCTCTAAAGCCTCAACAGCGATTTGCTTTGCTCTTGGGACACCTAGTGCCAAAGCTCATGCATCGTTTGGTGCTGGAGGAAGTATATAAGACTCAGCTAGCACGCATGGACAGACAGGTGCGAGTTGCGGTTCGCCGTTGGCTCTGTCTAGCCCATGACGTGCCCTGTGTTTACCTCTACTCGGCGGCAGGAGATGGTGGCCTTGGTATACCGGACTTTGTCTCAACCGTCCGACTATATAAACAGGCCAGGTTCGAGAAATTGCTCACCTCGACCTACCCGGTGATTCAGGCGGCTCTCCGGGAGCCTGCAGTGCTGAGCAAGCTGCATCGCTGGACTGGACCTGCGTGCATTGCTGGTCGGCAGGCGAGTAATAAAATAAACTCGAACGCCATCGTGTATGGAGGGTTAATCTGATCAGAACCGTTGACGGTGCGGGTCTAGCTCCATCTACTACCGTACCACAGGTTAGTGGATGGGTAATACTGGGAACCGCTTCCTGTCCGGGTCTGATTATGTGAAGGCCGTCCAAGTGAGGATTGGTGCTTTACCCATCCTCGCCAGGGCTTCCAGAGGCCGGCCCGAGATCAACGACCTCTGTGACACATGTCACGAGTACGGTACGCTTAGGCATATCGCTCAAATGTGCCCATGTACCCATGGTGGGAGGGTGGAGAGGCACGACAACATCAGTGCCTATTTTGCCGGACGATTGAGACAAAGAGGGTACGAGGTGTCCTGTGAGCCTAGCATTCCGATTGTGGGGTCCTTTAGGAAGCCGGACATCGTGGCTTCCAAAGGCACAGAGGCTTTTATTATCGACACCTAAGTCTCTGGAGTCCATTTCGCGCTTTCAGCTGCACACCAATACAAGTGCAGCTATCACGGCGCCCCGGAAGTCCTTCAGGGGGTACGGGATTTCACCGGGAAAGGCACCGTGCTTATGACATCTGCCACATTGAATTGGCGTGGCGCATGGTGCCAAGAAAGTGTGAGTGCTCTTAGAGTGTTAGGGCTTACTTACCGGGACCTAGAGGCCTGCTCAATAAAAGCACGAACCTGGACCCACTCCTTTTACAGGATGTGGCCCAAGAGCACAGATAACAGTCGGGCCTGCCTTGTAAATCTGGTGTCGGCCGTCGGGCTGGTGGGGGTGGTTCCCCCTTTGCGCGCTTGTGGTGAACGGGATTAGGCTGTTCTCCCGAAGTTACAAGGGCAGGTACCAGCTCCTGAGGGCAGGTTGTCGTAGCGAGCAGTGGCCGCCTTGGCAGGGTTCGTCTGCTACTCCGGTACAACAGGCCGCACTAGAAGGTGAGAGGTGCTGAGGGTTCTACTCTGTCAGTCAGGAAGGTAAGCGTATGTTCAAACCATCGTCTAGCTGTCGCCTCTCAACCTACTTCTCTCTATGCTATCAGCAGTCTGATCTACCATCTTCCTCTTCAATTAACAACTTCTTTCACCTACTGACAGCCCCCATTAGATCGAAAGATATGCACAGTAGTTTGTTGTTAGCCTTTCTAGCACGTCCCATCACTAACTGGGAATCGATGAGGAGAATCTAACGCTGACGGGCGGGTGGGATGCGGAAGATGGGGCATATGAGATTGTTTGATTATTCAGGGACGTAATATTATTCAAGCTGCGATTTTTTATTTACCTGCATAAATACTGTTCTCTCTGGGTAGGTTAGAGCCATGGTAGGAGCAGAGGGTAGCACTACTACCTCCAGCATCAATACCGCCAGCACCGTTACCACCAGCGCCTCTACTTTCCGCACCACTACTTCCAACAACACTAAGACCAGCACAACTACCGTCAGCACTACTACCTCTATTACACTACCACCAGCACCACTACCTCCAGCATCACTACCGCCAGGACCACCATCACCAGCACCACTACCGTTAGCACCACTACCAATAACACCATTACCACCAACACCACTACCACAAGCAGAACTACCACCATCACCACTTCTCCAGCACCTCTGCTGCCAGCACCACTACCACCATCACCACTATCGCCAGCTCCACTTCCGCCAGCAACACTACCACGAGTACCATTGCCACCATCACTACCTCTATCACAACAACCGCCATCACCACTACAACTATCACCACTAACGCTAGCATTACTACCAACAACCCCAATACCGCCAAAACCTCTACTATTACCAGGGTCATTAACACGTCCCTTGAAACTAGTGACAGCGCCACGATCACCACCACTAACGTTACTATCGTCGACATCACTAACACCACTGTCACCAAAACCACACCCATCACCTCACCCACCACGACCATCACCAGCACCACGCCTACCATCATAGCCAAAACCACTACCATCACCAACACTAATTTGATTATCACCATCACTACATTCACGGTCACCACTACCAGTATCTACAACAAAAGTACCAACACTGATAACAACAGCAACAACAAGAAAAACATCAACAACAACAACAACAACACCGCTGTCAAAAAATCACACCACTAACATGACCGTCACCAGCATCATATCAACTCATCCACTTCATCATGATCACTTACATCCGTTATCCCACCCACTGCCACCTGTGACTTCATCATCATCCTCACTTTCGTCACAACAGTCATGCCAGTTACTCCCACCACAGCTATACCACAAATAACAGTCACAACCACCACCACCAACACAAGCACAACACAACCACTACCATCTCTATCATCACTGCTGCTACCACCAACCTCTATCTACACTGACTGGATGTTTACTTACATCTTTCATACCTCTGTCATTCTGTTTTCCTTCCCTTTGCAATTACTTTTTTGTGCTTACCACAACCCTAGGTATCGTGAACCTTGCTGCCAACCATGTAAATACTTGGAGGTAACTACCAACATAAGTGACCACATAGACCACTGGCGTTCATTCTCACCCTCGGTCCTTACCGCTTTTCTCGATGATTCTTACCATCCCTCGAGCCTCTCTCATCATCGTTGTTCACTGAATTCATTATGAATCTTACCAAAAATAATGATAAACAAAGAAACATAAAGGAATTTTCGAACTTCGAAAAAGGCTGAAGGTAGGGTGACAAGAAATATTGGAATGACGGTAAGTCAGCTGGAAGATCACACACTGATACCATGAGCGATATTACAAAGGAAGCTGGAAGCAATAATAGGAGGGAGTCTGGTAGAGTTAGCAACTTTACACGAGACGCAAATGTGTCCGTTAATAATGGAATCTCCTTCTACTGATTATGTAAACTGGAATCATGTAAAAGACTCAACTTAGCTTGGTTTTCCGAACCCAATATGAAATATCTTACCAGTCAAAAACGTTCCAGTTTTGAAAATTCAACAGAAGGATAAGTCCAGATGATCCCTCTATACGGTGTCTCACGTAAGGTAAATGTCAGGTTATCATGAGTACAAGTCATAGCGTAGTCACCTTGGTGATACTAACGTGTTCTACCTACCGAAAGAACGGTTTAGAAGCTCCTCAGCCAGATGTTTTCTTACGTTTTTGTTGGGTCTGGGAAGAGATTACCTTGGAATGGGACGATATTGTGAGATGAAAAATTATCATCTCCAAGATTTTGTTATTGGAAACAAATAATCCCCAAAGTAAACATTTGATGCAATGCTTTATGTAATAATTAGTTTATAGGAAAGAAAATCTACACTAGAAAACATACAACAACAGGCCATTTGGTCCCTTCCAGGCCATTTGTGGTAGCGACAGAGATGAGAAACATAAAGCTTCACGCCTGAAAAATAAGATGACTTATAAGGAAACAACTGTAATCTCGCACAGCATCCCAGATGTCAGTCGTAGACCTGAAGTGTAAGATTGTCAAGTCTATTTTCAAATATATTTATGGAGTTGCTTTCAATTACTCTTACTTGTAAATCATTTCACATGTTAAAAGTCCCCTTTCGAAGTAAAAGCTTTTCCCTTATGATTTTGTCCATGAATGCAAGTGAACTCAAACGAGATCAAAATAACCTTTTTCTAAGTTAAATAAGTTTGAATGGTCTCTTCCGTTTCTATGTGTTTTGTTTTTTGTTTTGTTACCGAAGTGGCACGTCATACATGCTGCATTCAAAAGTCATCTCCGGCTAAAGGAATTCGGTGAAAGAAACGATTGTACACTTAACCATTAAAGGTAGTAAGGTTGCAGGAAGGGGAAAAGATGAAAGGAGGAAGAAAACTCATGGGATAAAGGAAGTATCATAATGGTCAATGCTCAAGTGGCCGGTCTCCATTTAGAGACTGAAGTAAGCAACAGCTGGAAACATGCCTTGGGTCTAATCCTTTGGGGGACACACACACACACACACACACACACACACACACACACACACACACACACACACAAATA